>PVJA010022418.1:0-34231 GCA_004027025.1 Myocastor coypus
AAAAAAAGAATCAAATGTGTTATATGCGTGTACGTACTTCCTAAGATGAGCATAAACTTCATTTATTGCATTATACTAATGAAATATATACTAATAAAATAAAATTTAGAAAAATAAAAAGCGAATAATGAAAAGAACAGAAAAAACACAAAAATATTTTTCTCGATTTTCTTCTATCTCTTCTTAGAGGAAGTTTATAGCCTTTTTCCTTTCAGATGGACACTTTTTTTTTTTAAATTAAATAGCTTGAAAATGTAAAGTATACTTGTGCCCAGACTGATTTTGGAAGTTGATGTTTCTGTGTTGCAACACAGTTTGTTCAAAAGATTATCTCTTCTTCATTTTATGCTTTTGCTTCTTTGTCAAAAACAATTGATTATAAGGGCTGGCAGTGTAGCTCAGCGGACTAAGCACTTCCTTAGCGTAAGCACAGGGGCCAGAGTTCAATTCCTGGCCCCGCCTGCAGTACCAGCCCCACTGTTGAATGTGCTGAGCTGGTAATGGAGTCCGGACATTGTGGTGCATGCCTGAAATCCTGGCACTTGGGAGGCAGGAAACAGGAGGATCACTATGAGTCACAGCTGTGTAGTAAGACCCTGCACAAAACCCAAACCAAACCAAAACACAACAAAATTGATTATATTTGTGTCGGTCTCTTTCTGAGTTCAATATTCTATCCCATTGATCTATGTATTCATTCTTTCACCATGACCACTCACTTGACTATTCTGGCTCTTCAGTATTCTTGCAGTTAGCTAGTGGAAGCCTTCCATCAAAATTTTGTTGACTGTGCTGGGACTTTCCACATAAGTTTAAGAATTAATTTGTTCATATTCATAAAAATAACTGGCTGGAATGTTGATTTATGTAGCATTACTTCTATACATGAAAAGCAGAGGAACCAACATCTTGATAATATTGAGTCTATCTGTGAACAATGAATAGCCCTTCATTTGGTTCTTTGATTTATTTTATCGCAATTTTATGGTACTCATTGACCTTATATATATTTTGTTAGCCTTATATTTACATATTTCATGTTTTGAAGGCCCATGTAAATGATACTGCTTTCATTTTCAAGTTTCATTTATTTATTTCTATGCATAAACAATGTGTGGTTTATTGGTATATGAAAAAGCAATAACTTTTGTATATTGACTTTGCATTTTGCAATCTTGCTATTGGAGAATTTTTCTACACCTTTGGCTCTTCATGGATAACCCTGCCACCTCTGAACAGAGAGTTTGGTCTTTTCCTTTCCAGTAATTTTGCATTTTGTTTTTTCCTTGAATTATTTTATTAGGTAGAATTTTCACAATATATAGAGAGTGATCGCAGTAGGACTTCCTCATTCTCCTTCCTGATCATCACTGGACAGCTTCTATTTTCTCAAGGGTGTTAGGTACATGGTTTTATATATATATATATATATATATATATATATATATATATATATATATATATAATATTTATATATAATATAATTATATATATGTATCATATATTATATTATATATAATATATATATATGTATATATATATCTAAGCCAGATTGAGGAAGTTGTATTTTTCGCTCACTGAATTTGTCTAACGTGAATGGGTGTTGTGTTCTTCTGGTGCTTTGCCTCCGCCTCTCGCCATGATCATAGGAGTGCTTCCGTTTTTCACCTGTGAGTCTGATGGATTGCATTGATTGTTTTTTGAATAATAAACTAGTGTGATTACCTGGAATAAGTCCCACTTGGCCATGTCATAGAATTATTTTTATTAACTTGTTGAACCATCCAACAACCCAAATGTTTTTTTAATGGGTTATAGTATTATAATGATCCCTTTACTTTGTAATCATTGCCACATAATGGAATTTAATGTTTTCTAGAAGCCCAGTGTTCTTTGAATGGGGCTGTATGCAATGCTTTTAGAATACAAAGATCTTTGACAATTGCAGAGCTATCTTAGGAGGTTGGGAGTGACTCACCTACATGAAGTTTTGTGTGGAAAATATTTGGATCCCAAAATGTGGCTGTTCTGTAATGAGGAAGACATTCAGTGAAGTGTGGGAGGTTAGAGTTACGAAACATCTGCAGGAGGGATTTAGACTCTTGCACTGCCCAGAGAGTGAGCCAAGAGCAGGATAACAGTGACTGTGCCCTGAGCCTTCCATAAAACTCAAGTTTCAGGTAGACGGAGGAAATCCATCCAAAGATCTGGGAAAACCATACTGAAGAGTGTCAGCAGGAAAAGAAAGGGAGTATTGCTTATGTCATCTTAGCATCTATTCAGCGATGGCGAACTTTTTAGGACTCTCAATAACAGCCCGCTGCAGCAACTGTGCCATAAGTTCACCACACTGATCTAGACGGTGAGATGGAATTTCATAATAAAGGAAAAGTTATTCAGTTTATTTTTATGTGATAATTTATTTGTTTGTTTATTTATTTGTTGCCAGACTGGAGTTCAAACTCACTACCTTGCGCTTGCCAGGCTGGCACTTGTGCCACAGAGCTATCTCCCCAGCCCCCAAGTTATTCAATTTAGATAGGACAAGTTGATAGTTATACAGTTGCAGAAGAACCTAAGACTACGGAAGCATTTAGTGGAGCTGGGCTTCGATGGAGTATATTTACTGAACATAGGTAATAAGTTTATCTATAAGGTCAGCTTTAGTCTTAAAGGAGGGAAATATTTATGGTGACAGATTTAATGGGCAAATCAGGTGACAATTTATAAATTAGGGATTCTTAACATGGGAGAAATTAATGAATTAATATTCATTAACATAATATTAGCATATATGATATGCTATAAAGTATGGACATGTAATTTGGAGATGTATCATTTTAGCAAGTGGGAGTCAGAATCTTGACAGGTCTTGTGTGTGTGAGATTTGCTGTTACTATAGAAGTTTTTTCCAGCTTCTAGCTTTTCTTGGTAACTGCTTTTCTATTAAAAATTTAAAAATCAGCATTAAAAACCCTCTAAAAGCCATTAAATTGCATAATGCCAAATTTATTATGCTCTGCCACCCTGCAGGAGCCATTGCTCTAATGCAGGCTTGTCTTGTACATTTTGAGATACTTTTCAGCAGTAGCAAAGCCATGCATGTGTGCTAGATGTTGTTGGTGAATACTGTAAAATGAATGGAATTTTGCCTGACAGGAGATGAAAATACCAGGACATAACAGTTTGCAGAAATCTCAAGAGATTTTGGAATAATAAAAATGACCCTCAACAACTCTCACACTTGAGAGCAATAAATCATATGTTTCATTTTGCTCTGAAGCCCTTTGGGTTTCAGAGGCCCCATAAAGATGTGTCAGTATGAGATTGTTCCTGGTTAGCAAGGTGAGCTCTGAGATGGTAGCAGCAGCTTGTGAAATGCTTGAGAGTTAGCGTCTGGATTTAGACCCATCAGAGATCGTGAGAATCTGTTACATGGTCAAGTGTTTATTTTCTCTTATACTTTTTGTCTGATTTCTCTTTCCTTGATCTTTCTCTTGTGTGATGTTTTGGGTCTTTTTAAACACACGAGAGCTCATCCTGAAGGAAAGACAAAGCTATGAAAAAATACTGTCTAATCTAGGAAATGTGTAATTATCTTCTGAGACACATGACTCAAAGTACATTTTGTATTTGGGAGTACAGTTAAATGACTTTAATTATCATGAAGAATAAAAGATAGAAAATGTAAGCCTACTGGCATGATAATAGAAAGACATTTAAGGGCCCTTGGTTTCACTTAATTTATATTTCTTTTGTCAAGAAGAGACACTGCATTGAAAATAATCCCTGCTTATCTGATAGACAATTTTCAGATTTTTTTTTGTTTTGTTTTCTTTTACTTAAGACTAGTGAATTGAACTACACGTAGACTTTTCTACGTTTGCTGTTGAAGAGCGTTTTCCCTACCGTGCCTTGAATAGCCACTTTGTGCTATCTATAGCTCTCCTAGATCTTCCTGTGCTCAATATGTCTGAAAATAATTGGTTATTCTAAAGTAGAGAATGGCCACAAATAGAAGACACATCAAGATGTGTACTTGGAAAGGGGATCAATTACTTCTCTAATAATCAAAGAGAATACAGCTCCAAAGAAAGGAACTTTGCTAATGATTCATTTGGGACAAACATTTGCTATAACCTTGCCATTCAACCACCCAAAATGATGAGTTAGAAGTTTACTAAATTGTCATCCTAGTTGTGGTATAAACACCTGTTGTGTGTAGTGAAGAAGTAGGGCCCTAAGGGGGGGGGGAACTAAACAGCAAGGGAAATAAAAACAATTGCGTTATTTTCCCAACAGCACATGATAGTGAATTTCTGTTAAGAGCCTTTGAAATAAAAAAGCAGATTGCTCATTCAGAATCACTTTCCTCTCTCAGCATCTTTAAAAGACATTTCCAGAAAACCTACCCTCAGAATATTGTAGTCACACACAGGTGTTTATTTATTTTCTCTCTTTCTTCTCCTTTGTAAAAGGCTGCTTGGCAGAATTTTAGGTGATTTTTAGAATCACTGTCATAATAAGTTCCAGAGGCTGAGAAAGAATGAGGAGAGCTCTGGATCTCCCGAGCAAAGGTGGAAGTGTTCGGGTGAGGCGCAGCAGCTGGCGGTATCTCATGTAGCAAGCTGAGGCCGGGTAAGAATAAAATTCCTTTCAGCTTGAGAGAACTAATTCTGAGGTGTTTACTCAGCTGCATGCATATCTTACGAAAAGTTAACTTGTTTAATTTTGATACTTGTCATTTAAACTACGTGTCCTTATCTCTGTGGCACCTGCGTTGTGCACGGTTAATTTCCGGGGCTCAGCAGTGCCACGGAAAGCACGTGAGGAGGGTGACAGGAAACCCAAGGGGCTCTGAGGAAGGGAAGCGAAGCCGACAGCGATTTGGGCCCCATGACCGTATGCTTAAGCGCCTTGTTAGTGTGGAGGGGGTTGTTTTATAGATGAGAAAAATGGCATTCTCAGATTTTGTGGCATGAGGTAACTTGTCTCTGGATGATACCATCTAACTCATGGCCATTTCATTGGAGAGAAGAAGGTCATTGGAAGGAAATGAAGTCAGGAAACTGTCAGAGTATGTCGCTTGGATAGGTCATGCACTGGAACCCTGAATCAGATACACTGCTGGGGCTGCCCAGATAGCTCAGCAGACTAACGCACCTGCTTAGGCAGCGCCCAACAACTGGGCTTTGATCCCTGGCCTGCTGTGTTGGCTCTGCCCTCTGGCCATTGGGAACCAGTAAGTTAACGCTTGTTCCAGCAGCGTGTTCTGTTTCTTTCCCTTCAAGCTTCGACCCAGTTTTCAGCAGCTTGCTATAAATCTTGACTTTATTAAATTCTTGCAGGAACATCTTGAGAATTAAGGCTATTGGGGAGAAGTAAAGTACACAGTTGGCAGTCTCCTAAGTAATTATACTTGTTCGAAGTTCCCTTTTGAATGACGTGAAGTTCTGTCCCACACTCACTATGTCTTGCCTTTAGCATCTGCACAGATTATGTAATAAACTCCAGCAAAAGCTTTGACCATGTAGATAGTGGTGATATAGCTGTAAACTTCCTTCCTCCTGGTAGTATGGACTGGATTGAAATGTGATAGTTGAATTGATTTTTATTTACTCTTTGGATGAAAAAACAGGCAAAAATGAACTAGGAAGGAAGAAGGAAGGGAAAAGAGAAAAAGGAGTAAAAGAAACAAACAAAGAAAGATTTCCATGTGAAAATTTGTAGTCAGTCACTATGCTAGACATTTTCAGTTGAAGGACAGTGTGACACCTAGAATGTTCTGAGGGAGCTTTGGCCCATACTCTTCTACTGTGATAGTAATTTTCCCAACTCAGTTTCATATAAATTACATAATATACAGCGTACCCCTTTTTCAGTGGTTAGCAGTTCAAAAGCACATGAAACAAAATATGTTTTTATGCAGAGAATATTGACATAAGTTGATAGGTTAAATTAGTCTGGGCAATTCTTCCAAGTTGATTTCAACTGGCCTTTACATAAGAGCTTCCATCTTTTATTTCCTTGTTTTATTTAGTATTACAAGTGCTTTGGACTATTGTTGCGAGGAAGAGAGCATTTGTAGTTGGGAAGGAGGTTCCAGGAGGTATCTACCATTTTGGCAACATTGCATTATTTTAGACAGATGATGAGTCTATGTTCATTGTCATTTTTCATATGTATAAGACATTTTAATAATAATGCTACATTATAAGGAAGACTTAGTCCTTAGTTTTGTGAATTTGAGTAAGCAAGTTAAAAATCTTTCTGGTTCTTAATGGATTTCCTCTAAAAATTGAAAACAAAAACAATAAATATGATAATTCATAAATCTAGAGATTGAAGTTATGTCTATCTTTTGAGTATTACTGAATGCCTTTGACTAATAATTGGGTTATTTGTATTTTATGTATCTTATGATCTTTATAGTGGCTAAGGTTCCTGTGCAACTGACCCAGGACAACCTTGCTTTGTGTATCTTTAAAGTTTGGATAGGACTTCCAATATTTTAAAGGGAGGTGACTTTTCTAGAATGAGAACAACTGGAAGCAAAAGTATTAGTTTTTCATGTCTGAATATAATCCAAGCCACTATGCAATTAGGTTACTTTGGAGAAAATATAATCATAGAACCTTAGATCTGGAAGGAACATCAGATGTAATCTAATTTAGTTCCCTCAGTTATAAATGGGAAAATTATTACAGTCCACAGAAGCTTCAGTCATACAATTGCCTAATGCAGCTACTTAATACTAGAACCAGAATTTCAGAGTTTTCCATTTCTATCCCATAGCATTGATATTTTCCACTGTACTGGTGTTTTCCAAATTATCATTTCTAGAAGTGTTTATAGGAGTGCAATCAAAGGAAACATAACTAATAAATAAAGTTAGTTAGCGTTTTTTTTTTTTTCTCTTTTTGAACCAGAGGTTGAACTCAGGCCCCTGCTCTTGTCAGGCAAGCACTTGATCTACTGAGCCCCTAGAATTTCTGATAAAGTAAAAATTTGAAATTTATTCTATATTCCCTCATTGTAGGAAAAGCTCAGTGGACCTGTAAGAAAAGCACTGAATATCATACAGAAAAATAATTTCTATAACTGTAACACAATCTTGCAGAAATTTTAAACTTTATAATATGAAACACCCAGTATAGTTTTAGGAATGAAATGTGCATAATGTTATAACGTTATACTACTTTTAATTATTACAATGCACAGTTTAAATAATGAGATGAGTTTTTAAATTACGCTCACTGATAATGTCATAGGAATACATGTTAATGTACACAGACAGTGGTTGAGCAGTGAGGCTAGTGTTCCTCAGGTGCTTTCAAGTCTTTTCATCTGAAAAGAGAATAAAGTTTTCATTAGCAAAGACTGATAGGAAAATATGCTAATTAAATGCTGATTAGTAACTAGAAATATCAGGTGTTAGATTGCAATAAATGAAGCAGAGCGAAAAGAGCCAGCCAGCCATTTGAGAGGCCAAATTTTGGTCCAGACCTGTTTCTCTCTGAGGTAACTCTCTAACCCAGTAAAGGTACCAGACAGTGACACGAAAAAGATGATTAGTGAGGGAAAGAGGCAATAATGAAGGACATCAAACATAGGTGTCCTAAAATAAGACAACCTACCTCCTCTTCCATTAAGGTAATCTTGAATCCCCCAATTAATTTAACCATCCCATGTTCACATGCTTACAACTTTTCTTTCCTGACTCTGTAATTGAGTTCAGCTCATTCTGGATTTCTTTCAGTTAGCTGAGCGTATGTTCATGTTACCCTAAGCTATTGTTCTGGGGGACCAAGATGGTACTTTTTCTTCTCCCTGTGTTCCACCGGTACTGGCAGATGGCTCCTCTTGCATCGCTTCCTCACTGACTGCCTGCTGGCTGAATTTAAGCGTGCGAAGAGCAGGCCTTACACAGTCGAGGAACTGAGCCATTAACTCCACTGATGCTGCTTCTCAAAAGGCTTAGGTGCCTACTTGAGGAAAATCAGCACAATACAAAAGCAAACATTTCCTGCCTGCAATAGTTGAAATAAAATGTGTATGTGTGTAGGGCAAGGTCAGAGCACACTCTTGAAAAAGGACTTCCAGAATTGCTTCAGAAATTGGCAACCCTGATGCTGTGTTTACACTGAGGGAGAGTATTTAGAGAGGCAATAGTAGAAATGATCTTTTTTCGGTAATAAAAATTTGTATTTTTAATTTACGTACTCACCATATATATCTTTTTATTCGAAGTTGGAGTGGTAGGCACAGCACATATTTATAGATTATTGGGTTGATTAAAATCTTGAATTAGAGCGACAGTTATTGAAGTTCTCACAGTTCAGCAATTTTCTACAATATCTGTACCTGAACCATAATCTTGATTGTCTTTTGTGTCACTGAAGCGAGGCCCCAGTTAATTCTTTGATCATCAGTGCTATTCTCTACTTCCTCATTTTCTTTTCTTCTGCCTTGGCTAACAAGTGTATTTCCACAGGTGTTGTGCTGGACTCTCTTTTTTTCTCACTTGGAGAAATTTTCTTTGTTCCTTTGAAAGTAACACTTATGTTAGCAATGGTAAAGTACTACTTTTGACATTGCTATAAGTTTTGCTTTATTCATTCTAATAACTTGTGATATTAGTGAATTTTTCTGAGGTGGAAGATACTTATACCACCCTCAATATTTACGTGGAGCTTTTATTGCTGTTATCTGGATAGCTAACTGGATACAAAGCATTCAGCTTCCTAATTGTAATTGGAAACCACTTGTGATGTGATTTTGGGAATGTTCCAGGCTCATGTGGTCCCAGTTACATTTAATATTAGCATGAACAGCCCCATTTTTGCTGGCAACAGAATGAAAGGCCTGTACTCCCTTAGCTAATGTAGCATTCATGCTTTTTAAAATGGTAGTTCTCCTAATCCTTCCTCTGTTACAACCAACAGATTTTGCCCTCACTCCCTCTACATTTGCTGGTCTGTTACAGTGACAGCTTCCATAGTTAGCTTATAACCTAACTTGAATTAAGGCGGCCTAACGCTTTTGCTGAAATTACTGGGGTTGAGGCGCTCATTCGTTACTGCCATGTGTAAGCTGGTGGGGCCTACACTGTAGGCCTGCAGAGAGTTACCTTGGAGAGACCTTTCCTTGGCCATGAAGTCAATGCAGAGAAGAATAAAGCCACCAAAAAGAGAACACCTCAGAAGTGGGGACAGAGCTCAGTGCAAGGACCCGGAACCCCGAGTGTGGTTGCCCATGCCTGTAACCCAGCTATGGATAGGCTGACACAGAAAGCTCATTCTGAGTCTCGTCTGTGCGATGAGGCCCTGTATCAAATAAATAGACTTAAAAAGAAAAATATCTCATGTCTGGTAAGATGATTTGACCCTTGGATCCAACTAAAACAAAAAATTTCTCCCTGCCCAGCCATTATATTTTCTTCATTATTTAGATTTAGTTGTACAATTATCACTTTCAGATAAGAATCTACTCTAATTTGTACACAAGTAATACCCAGAAGTCCACTTGGGCTGCGTGGTCTCTTCCAGGTTCTTCTCTGGCATATCGACCAAAGTCTTCAAGACAATTTCCTTTACCTTCTGCATTTTGTATGAAGAGCAATAGTGCCTCATTATGTCCTGATCATGGAGGGAACCATGATCCAGCTCTCCAAAAATATAGCAGCATTGTTACTGGCACCAGTAAACTTTTTTGAGAAAATAATATAATTATCTTAATTGGGCCACTAAAGATCACTCCTTTTAATGTCCTTTTTCTTTCTGACATAAGCACAGCTGGATTCAATTTATTACCAGTATGAATCACTTCCTTATTTCAGTAGTACTGAACTTCTGAGAGGAGCCTGGGGGTATTTAGAAGTAGTATCAAAATTTTTGTTGAATAATCATAACAGATTTTATTGAGCAAATAACAGGCATCAAGTACAATTTTCTTTTTTCTGTTCTTTTGTTTAATGTATTTGGTGTAGGGTCTTACTGTGTAGATCAGACGTAGTGATCTTCCGTTTCAGCCTGGTATGACAAGCGCAAGCCACCATGCCTGGTCTCAGCAGCCAGGGGTGCTGTGGATCAAATCACGGTCCTTGCACTTGCCTACGCAGGCACTTAGTCTGCTAAACTATCTCACTGGCCCTGAAATTTTCATATAATCTGCTTAAGGAGAAATTTTAAGAAAAATATTAAGATTAAATAATAATATGATTTGCCTCTTTTCTTTTTCTCTTCTTGTATTCTCATAACTACAAGTAGCTCAGGGACTGGAGGGAGTAATTCCTTTGTTAAATTTTTCGCAGTGATGGCGAACCCATGACACACGTGTTTGCTTTAAGACAAAAGATGTTAATGAATGAGGATTTTTCCTAAACTAAAATCTCAGCATTCAGATTTAACTGCAGCATTGGCACTTTAGGATAAATCACTAGGGTTTGCGTTTCAGTTTGGGTACACAGTCTCTGTAAAAAGATTCACCTTCACAGGCGTTAAGCTATGCTCATTCTTCTTTGGTTTACTGAAATTTTTATAAGAATAATAGGATCAGCATTCTCCTTTGAAAATCCAAACTACCTGAATTTTACATATGAGTGGCACTACTAAAATATTTGAGAAGTAAATGTTTTTGTTTTCAAATTAATGGAAAACCACAATGCGACAGATGTAAGAATAGAGGAACGGATCTAAGTTGGGAATTTTCAGGACTTTGAATGCTTTTCAGTACTACTCTGTGTTGAGGCTCTCTTACTTAGCAAGGGGGGGAGGGTAAATTAAAAGCTTTTGGTACTGGATAGATAGGCTACTTTTTGGTATCTGGCCACTCTGTGATTGGAGATGTTCTCCTCATCGCTTCTGCTTGCTACCTCTTTCTGGATGAATTCTTGGACTACTTGGTTTCCGTATTCAGTCCTATTAGACAAACTTGATATTTCAGAAGATTTCACAAAACCCTCAAAAGTTGTCCACAGCATGCTATTCAGCAGGACAGTGTATTCTACAATATAATTCATCAAATATTTTTTATCATTTATTAATTAGTAGATGTAGTACTTGACTTCAGAGATGGGTAAGATTGATACAGTTCCCAGCGGATGACCTTGACTGAATGGGATGGACAAGTGAAGTTAGTAGTCTGGTAAAATATCCTCCAGAAAAGAAATATACATATAAATGGATATGTAAATCTAGATATAGATTATATGTACCCAAGGGCTCTACACGAATGGAACAGCTGAGCCAGATTTTTTGAATTTAAAAAAGCACAGGTAAGAGCACACCAGCCAAAAATGGAATACGAGGGGCTGGGGAGATAGCTCCGAGGCACAAGTGCCTGCTGGGCAAGTGCAACGTTGTGAGTTCGAACCCTGGTCCCACAAAAACAAACAAACAAACAAACAAACAAAAGATACAAAATGGAATATGTAAACATGTAGAACATCACTGATACTATGGAGAATGATGAACAGTCCGCAGGCCGTGAAACCGGTCCCTTGGTAATCCTCTGACACCGGAAAGTCCTTGTGGCTGTACATGAGCACTGGCCAGTCTGAGAGATCAGAGTTTAAATTTGCCATCTGGAAAACAGAGTTAGATCCAGGTTCACAGAAACTCAACAGCACGTAGAGTAGTGCTAATTGCCAGACATATTTGCCTGTATATTTCCTTGTGATCATTTATCTTTCCTGTAAGATATTATTCCTGTAAGACCACTAATTATTCTCAAACAAGTAGTACTTATGGGCTTGTGATGAAAACTGCATCACTTTTACACTAATTGCAAATTATCATTCATGGTAATACTTTAGCTAGGCATACTCTGTCTTGTCCAGTTACAGATGTGGCTTGTGAGACACAGATTTCTGGTTATTTCCCCAAAACATAAATTTTATTTAATATGTGGATATCATGAAATCAGAAATGCATTTGCAACTAATCTAGACAACAGAACGTATAGGATTTCTTTTTAACTTGTCTGTATATCTGTAACTAGAGACGAACATTTTTCTTCAGGGAAGGGAGAATAAAATTTTGAGAAGAAATTTGTACATAGATTAAAGAATAAATTTGGGATTTATGTCATTCAATATGCAGATCTTTTAATAGATAGTCTGAATTTATTAGTATTGAACTCCTACAAGAAGGTCCGTAACATCTTAATATCATGTCATTTCTCTTCTTTCTTTTGTGTCTAAAGTTCTTCAAAGACTGGGCATGGTGGCGCACACCTGTAATCCCAACAACCTGGGAGGCTGTAAACAGGTGGATCAGTATGAGTCCAATCTAGTAGTGAGACCCTGAACACCCTCTAGACCCTTCCCTAAAATATAATAAATAAGTAAATAAATAAATAAATAAATAATAAAGTACTTCAAAAATTGCAAAAGGTGTTATTTCAATGTAGTAAAACCACTCAAATCTTGAATAGGAAGTGAACTTTGCAATAAGCTGCCTCAAAGACTTATTAAACCTTTTTGTTTTGAAAATTTCAGCTGACTTTAAAAAGCCTATTAGACTTGATTTCTTTTCTCTTCAAATGTTGTCTTTCTTACTATTCACATTTTAATCTTGAACTGGGTTGTAATTTGTTTCATTTTATGCTAGGTAAGTCATAAGATGTTGGCTAGGTTATTTCAGGGTATGGAGTAGGCAAGTCTGAGTACATTTTTATTGAAAAATTAAAATGACTTCTTGACTAGCTCTAACTGGAAAACAATTCTATTGTTAGTGCATGTTCTGTTTTCTCCTCCTAACTGGGGAATTGCTGCTGTTCATACTTTATGTTGAAATATCATATGCTGTATAAGTGTCTCTCAAATCCTGTGGAAACAGATTGGTAGAAAATCAGGTTCAGATTGTAAAAAGATGCTAAGAAATGCCTTACCTTTGCGTTATTTCCCTACAAACTGTTTATCATATAATAGTCTTTGCATGATAGCTTTACAATAAATCATACATGCAGTAACACCTGTTCCTCACTTCCTCTGAGAACCACCAGTTATTTTAGTTTGTTCCATAAATGGACCCACTAGCACTTTATTTTTAACTGATTGATTCATTAATTAGGGGAAACCCCGTACTCTGTCAAAGTAGACGTGAGATAGTTTAAAGAAAGATTACTTAACATTTTAGAGATGCAAGTATTGAGGGCTTGTGGCTATTTCATAGGTATATATGACGGGCACTGTCTTTTAATAAAATATTTTTATTGAAAAAGATTTTACTACTATCGTCTGGTAGCAACATAATTGATTACTGGAGGTTCTTACTGCAAGATAAGATTCTTGTTATCTTCATTTTAGAAAAGACTCTCCTGTGTTATTCCTGAAGCAGTGCACAACAATTCTAAGCTGCTCAAATATACATCCCTGGTATGTTACATGTTAAGTGACTGATTTGGCTCTTCCCCTGATGACTTACAAAAAACTGTGATCTGGAAGCATGTTTGGACTTTAGTTATTAGACAAAAGGAGACTTTTGGTACCACAGTCTAAATAAAAGATATATGTGTGTTCAGTCAGTACAGGACCAATTTGCAGAACGGCTTTGGGAATCGCAGATTTATGATGGTTCAGCAACATTCTGCTTCTTGCGTCTAGTTGAGCATGAAATTATTCATTCTCTTTCCAAATCCTTTGCACTTCACTCACATTGTTTAACTGATTTTGAAACTCTCCAGCCAGTGTGTTGAAGCCATTGAACAAGTGTCCCTGAGTAAGGTGGTATGATTTAGTGGTCTGATGAGAGAAGGCCATCCCTTCCTTCGTATGCCTTTTTCTGTCCTTGCCTTCCTCTCTTTTATTTTAGACTTTGAGGAATTAAATTGGAGATAATTAACTTTCATTTTGTCACTTGAGGAAACAAGGGCCTAAGTAGGGTTAGCCCTGCCCAAAGGAGAGATAGGTCTTGGATGTTCTTAATAAGTTCTGTCTGGCCACGGAGAGTGTGCTGTTCCTTTTGATAGAGCTGTTTTAATGAGAATATAGGTAAATGTTGCAAGCCTTAGTACATATGCGCTATTTACTGTTTATAAGGAGCTTTGCTAGATGAACCATTCTAGTCTTTAATAGAATTATCTCCTCAAATTTTTTATAACCTACAAGGGAAAACATAGATGATAAGAAGCAAGAGCTTAAGAATTCTAGGCGGAAAGTACCTAGTCTATGTTAGCTTTCACTTTCTTTCTTTCATTGTTTTTGTCCCACCACATAGCTCTTTAGCTCTGTGTTCATCTTCGAGGCATGGAAAACACTGCAATGAGCTGACACAGTCAGGGGTGGCCACAGCCATGTCTGTCCCTGAGGCCCAAGTTGGCTCAAAAATGCTCCAAAATTGAAGGTCTCCCTTTTTTAGTTTATAAAATACAGCGCTTGTTTCAAAGTTTCCTTCTTCGGGAATCTGAATGAAAAAGAGAAAACATGAAAGCAGTTGTCTTATGAGAAGCCAGGAGCAACTTTATTTCCCAGGTGTCTTATCCCAGTATATCTGAAAGTTGAGTCAGAGCTCTGTGTGGCAGGAAGCAGTTGGTGGAACCCCGCCTTGCCTCTCCTCACTTAAGGCCAAACACTGAGAAGAGAAGTCAGAAGAATTCCACTCCACTCTCTCCTTCCCTCTTAGAGCGGCCAAGAAGAAGACTGGGCAAAGTCACCAGTCTAGCAAAGTCTTATGTTTGTTGCCCGAGGGAGACAGCAACGATCTCCCTTCTGTGGGCTTTCAGTAAGGTTCAAAGGAAGGTCTTAAATATCTCTTCACTCCTTTGGGGAGCTGCACGATAGGAAAGACATTTATTCACCATGGTTATATAAAATTCAGGTCTTATCCAGAGGCGGAGGTCATGGTACCTCTGCCTCTGCATGATGAAGATAGCTTAATAGTAATTATAATAATAAAATACTAGCTACTATGTACTTTATTTGTACCAGAAATGAATATGTAATTTTTTATATCTTATTTAGTCTTCATACCAGTTTATGAGATTAATTATATTTATTTCCATTTTGCTTGTCTGGGGTCAGTAATAGGTCATTAATTTAAACACAGGTCTTCCCTGACCTCTGTACTGGTCATATACTTTCCATTATTAAGAAGTCTTTTATGAAAAGTCAGCATTCTCAATGTACCCATGGGGTCCCTGGAACAAATGCTGTCTGTGCCTTGCTTCTTGTCCCCCGAGGGGTCCTGTGGAGGCTGTTTCAACACTTTGCTTCCCCTGAAAGAGAAAGAATGAGATTCATTAAATCAACTTACAGTTTTCACTTTTGGTGTCCTTATAGATATTTTTGTACAGTATTTTCTGAGAAAGAAAGCCGAACTTCTCTCTTTTCCCAATTAGTTTGTTAGAATTTTGTTATTTTACAGATAATTTTGTATCAAGAAATGCTTTTTGTGACTTCTGGGTGACTTTTTTACTATATGCAAATTGTACTCAATTTAAAAACAGTAGAATAAAAGTTTATTTTACATAATGAATGGGAAGTGTTGTAAGGAGCCTAAAACAAGAAAGTAAGATAAAACAAAAATACGTTTAAAAAAATTGAGTAATTTCCCTCTATTTGATTTGGAACATTTCATTTTAAGAGCTTGTTTGTTCAAGAAAAAGTTGCAATGAGCGTATTTTAAGCTTAAGTACACAATATATTAAAAGAAAGCAGAATTTTAAATGCTGGTCTTTTATATAGAACTCTGCCTTCAGACTTAGAGACACATTATCCTAACAGCAAACTTGCAGGCGGCAGTTACAGCTATAGCTGTGAGAATTCTTAAACCACAGAGCTCAGATGTGCATTTGAAGCATGGTTTTCTGGGAAGGGAGATTATTTCAGGATCAAGATTTGACAGGGACATGGTTGACAAGCAGGGATTTATATGGGGAAGAAAAACATTTATCTACAAAGATAAAAAGGAACACTGATTTCTTATCTCGTAAATACAGCAGAGTGTATCAACATAGACAGCCCGCCACAACTAGGAAGCGGAGATGGAATTGCACGGAATTCAAACAGCAAAGCAAATTAACATATTACAACATTCTTCAAGATATGAACCTAAAACAGTTTTGTATTTAAAGACACAAGCTTAAATAATTGATTAATCTAAACATATTGATTAGTAATAATTACTATTTCATAAAAGCTATTTTAAATACTTTAGGGGTATGAGACCATGCTATTGCATCTATCTTATGCTATGCCACATAAATATTTTGCAAGTAGTGTCAGGCTATTGTATTTCTACCCAGCATTATTATTAAGATCACTATTTTTCATAAAATTTTATTTTTCAAAATGTGACTTTATTGAAATCAACCTTTTGAGAAATAGTTAAATATTTTACTTATGTCCTTTACATAATAGATGCTTAGTAAACTTTTATGGTGTAAGTGATTAAATCCATTGTAAAATTTTATTGGCACTATGTCCTTTATTGTAATTAATTTCATAATAGGGGAGGGATAACTAAGGTATGAAATTTAGCAATACAAATATATAAATTAACATATGTGATCTGTTGAAGTTAGGAATGAGACTTTTATCCTCTGTTCCTTAGAAATAGTTTCTTTTTTTTAGAATTTAAAGGTTTATGCAAAGCAAAAAAACAGCATTACTGCAAGATTTAGTTCTAGTCTCAGACTGTCCATCCAGAGCAACTTCATTTTGCAGTTAGCTATCTAGTATTCTAATTTATATACAAGAGCATTTTTAATCACTAAATTCTTATCTTTCATTTTAATCTGAATTCATTTATTAATTATATAATATGTCAGAGGCAAGTTATATTATTTTAACCATAAATCATAGTTTCTAAAAACTATAACAAAAAGAGGGCAAGGTTAATTTTCATCTAGTTTTAAAATTTTACAACCTCTTTGTGCATACAGGTGAAGGGATACTGAGCTATGAATGGTGGATCCAAGGATCACTTTAAAGTCAGCTATTTTTGGCCAGCCGGATAGCTCAGCAGACTAAAGTGCCTGCTTAGGCAGAGCACAGTGGCTGGTTTGATCCCTGGCCTGCCATGTCTGCCTGTCCCCGGGGCATGCTGCAACATGATTGAGACTGGGCATGGTGGTGCGCACCTTGTAGGCCCCGTGCTTTGGAGGCTGAACACTGCTAGATCACTTTGAGTCCAATCTATGTGGTGAGATCCTGTAGATCCTATACTAAATCCATTAAAAAAATAAAGTATAATCAACTCTTTGCAATTCAGACAGTGATTATTTTAGATGACATTGTAACTCCCTAAGCCTTTAGCTGCGTTTTGAAAATTTATGTTGTAAAAGAAGTGGGCTGGGATGTTGCTTATCTCAGACCTGACCTCGAGAAAGTAGAGTATGAGTTTGCCGCATGGTTTCACTCTGCTGTTGCTAGATCTAGGATTAGAGTAATTGCTATCAGTGAGGCTCTAGCTTGCGCCTTCAGGTGGCTGTCATCACAGAGGTCTGGGACACAGAATCTGGGTTAAGGGAAACCTCAGGTGATGGATATCTGGCTGTACCTCTTGGTGACACATGCTTTTGGCAAGTTTCTTAATCTCCTTTAGTTTTGTGACCTGTACAAAAGGACAGTAATGGCACCCAATCCATGCAACTCTCAAGAGGGTTAAAAGAAATAATTCATTTGGAACTGTGTCGAGAGCATCCTAAAGAGGTGGCAGTTATTACCATGCTATTGCCCCAAGTCCTTTATGATAGTTGTTATGGTTATGTTTAGTTGTCCCCCCAAAGCCTCATGGAGTCATAGGGTAGGGACTTCTATAGATTGAGACTTGACTCATGAGTCACTAGGATTATGTGTTTTAGTACTGATGGGATTATCAGTCTGAGTAGGGCTGGGACTATGGGTGTGGTCTAGGGCTGATATCCTAAGGCAGAGAGCCTGATAGGAATATAAAGAGAGACAGAGAGACAGACTAGAGCTCTTGCTGTTGCTGTCTACTGCCCTGTTTGGTTGGCTGCTTCTGCCACCATTTTGTGGCTGTTCCACCGCCATGAACTGGATGCTCTCTACCCTGCTCCACTCAGCCTTGAGCCAGCTGAATATGGACTGAAACCTCCAGTAACTGTGAGCTAATAAACCTTTCCTTCCTCCATCTTGAGTGTCGGGTATTTGTCTCAGCAATGAATAAAAAGTAACTAAGACAATAGTATAAATACTGACAATGCTTAGCAACTTTATGAATTCTTCTAATTAAAACTTATCTTAATCTACCTTCCCCTAAATAAATTCCATTCCTTAAAGATTACTCTTATCATTTATGACCTTAGAAGAAAAGAAAAGTGATATTCCCTTTTAATACAATGTGAGTTGTTGACCATAACTCTCCTAGAATTATTTTGTTGTAAGAAGAGTTTTTTTTTTTTTTTTAATTTTCTACAATGCAGTTGTTGAGCATTTTAGGAAATATGATAAATAGAAGTTGATGCTATGCTATACCCAGAAAAGGTACCTTTTTGGCATTGTGTCAATCAGGTCACTTGACAGTATAGAAGCTCAGCCTGGCTTCAGCCTTAGAAGCTTACCTGTATGTCATAAATATATATATTTTTTTTCCCTTCTGAGCATCTGTTGTCAAAATCCCACAAATCTTTTTGTAGAGGCAGTAGGACATACAGAGTACGTAGAGTGCATAGGCTATTGGTGAGTGACTGGGAGAGTAGGGTAAGAGAAGCAATGATAGCTGATTTTCTGTAGGTGTAGACCAAGGTGGTGGACTACAATGGAGCGTTCGTCTGGGTGTTCCATCCCTCACCAACCCATACATTGGAAACACTGAATCTAATGCGATGGTATTTGCAAGTGAGGCCCTTGGGAGGGAATTCTATGCATGCACCTCTCAGGAATGAGGCGAAAGGACCCTTGTAAGGAAAGAGCAAGGGGCTAGCCACTTGTCCTTCTGCCACAAGGACGGGGGTATAGTGAAGAAATGGACCGTCGGAAACCTGGACGATGTCTTTCCCAAGAATCCAGTGCTACTGACGCCCTGGTTTTGCTTCCAGACCTTCCCAACATGTAGAAATGGTTTTCATTTAAGTTGATGACATTTTATTATAATAGTCGTGGTGACTAAGGAACTCAATTTCTTTTTAAGATTAGAGAAATGAATACATTAATTCACTTAATGTGAGGCTTGAGCTTAGAGATAGATATCGAATGGCTTCTTTCAGTAATTTTCTATGTAGGAAATAGTCCATTTTAGGAGAAAACCACCAGTTACTTGGAGATTGGCTTTGTTTTCATAGCAGGGAAAGTACTACAGGGACTAATCTGAACTGCACAATTTACGTGAGAAGCTGTCTTGGCCATGTGAGATTTTCTCATAAGGACAACTGAATTGCCACGGTGGGAAATTGCTAGAGTTCACTTTTGGTAGCATGCAATTTAGAAATAGAAGAGTGGGAAGGAAGGAGCTGGCTTCATATTACTATGGGCGTCCATCTTAGTGCAAAGCCACAGTGGCTGTGACACCCCCGGTGGATGTTCATGTGGCAGGCTTGTTTCTCAGACAGTTCCTGGAAATTTTGTCTGTCCGCAGCAAGGTTTTTCCATGACATAGGCAAGAAATATATGCATCACAAGGCATAGAAAATGACACTTGCTGTGTTCAGAGAGTTTTTGTAACCATAATTTTTCTTCATTTTCCAGAGTAATGCTTGAAAATAGGTAGAACTGATTGTTCTTGTGTTTAAATTACATACATGGAAAAATTAAATTGCCAAGCATCATATAACAACTTATTTGCAGAAATAAAGAACAAGATTGATTTTCTCTCTTTTCATGACATTTTCTGTTGTCAGCTTTTAAAAATGTGCAAACATTACTGGTGAATTCTACCAAGCATGTAAAGAATTAATGCCAACCCGCATAGTCCAGAAACTTGCAGAGGTGGGAAGGCTTTCTAAACAGTGCATGAAGCCAGGATTGCGCTGACCTCCAAACAAAACAGAAAAGTCAGAAAGCACTGTTCTATATCCACGTTCATGTAAAATTCTGAGTGAAGTACTAAGAACGAATGCAGCAACACAAAAATAGTTACAGATCACAGCCAGGTAAGATTTATTGCAGGAATCCAAGAAAATCAACCCATCTAATACTCCTATTAATGCAATAAAGAATAAAAGCCTGGATATTTTTCATAGATATAGAACAAGTATTCAAGAATTAAACACTTTTCCAGGGCGAAAGTATTCAGTGAACTAGCAACAGAAAAGCAAGAAGATACGAGTATGAGGGCCTCGGCTTCTACTCAGCGTTGTGCTGGATAGTCCGACCTGGGCAGCTCCGTGAAGAAAGCGCACAGAAGCCATTCAGACTGTCAGCGAAGTGGAGCTGGGTTTGTTCTCAGGTCACGACACGTTCTCCGTGGAACAGCCTCATATCCACAGCAGTATTAGAGTCACCGAGCAGCCTCATCAGTGCTGCAGGATGCCAGATCGCTGTATCAAGAATAAATTTCAGTGCTATGCATTACCATAGAGCAATCTCTGAAGGAAACTATAAAGTTAGCCCACTCGCTTAGCACCAAAGTAAATGAAATAGCTGGGGAAACATTAACTAAATTAATTGAAGAATTATACACAGAAACTATGAAGCATTACTACAAGAAGTGAAGGAAGGCATGAGGAATGGGAGAACATCTGACTTAGTGGATTATGGGATTTTGTGTAAGACATCAATGTTCCCCAAAGTGACTTAAAGACTCAACAAATTCTCCATCAACATTCTAGCGGATTTTTGGAAAAGAAATTGACAAGTGGATCCTACAGTCCACATGGAAAGAAAAAAAAACAAAAACAAAAACAAAAAAAACAAACAACTGCAACATTTTAAAATTATTATTCTTTATTATTATTCTGGCCAGCTCAGGCAGCCCTGGGAGTGAGGCTGGCGCAGCATGTGGTGCCGGAGATCAAACCACGGTCCCTGCTGCCACCTAAGCATTCCTAAGCAGGCACTTTAGACCACTGAGCCATCCTGCCAGCCTCTCTTTAGCTTTAAATATTTAAATTAGTTTATAAAATTTAGCATTTTAGAATATAGACTCTTAGTTTGCTGAAGACTTCACACAGTCCCCTAGAGATGTGAGCACATTTATTACTTTAAATAAGAAATAACAATGTATAACAATGTGAGAGTTTCAAAACACGTTAGTAGTACATTTCAATATTTGATACAACACATGTCGTCCTGCTACTAGTTATATAGAGCCCAGGGTGTAGGTGTTATAATTTTTCAAATCATTATTGGTACAACCAAATTTCTTCTCATTGAACTAAGAGAAAGCAGCTGTACACATAATCCAATGTCTGATAATTGCAGTGGGTTATTGGTACAACTGTCAATGTTAGAAGCTATTGATTTAAGCCTTTTACAGCTGAGCACTCTAATCTAGGTTAACCTTTAATGCTTTGTGGTTAAACTTTTCTGCTGGGTGGTTAAGGGCAAGTTTAAGCATGACCTGTATAGCAAAACATGTAACTTTTGTATTTCCCAAAGTCAGTCAAATCCCCTCAGGATTTACTCTGGAACCATGTACAGTGCTTTGTAGAACTGTTGTCAGTATCAGCCATCTGGATGAGTCACGGTCATTGCTTGACCAGTTTGCTCTCTGTGAAAGCTTGAGAGAATGTTTTCTCTATAAGTGACTCTCCTTTGGCACACTATGTATCTTTAGTCCCTTCCCTCCATAGTCCCATAATCACTTTGACCAGAAAATTTGGGAAACCACTGAGTGATAGGATGTTATAGCATAGGTTCTCTTATATCCTGAGTCCTCAGCGACCTTGAAGGGCTAGGGCCAAAATATTGGATATCCTTGTAGCCCTTTTTTTTTCTCTAATTTTTGGTCTGTAAACTTATGTTCTTAAGTTGCCAGAAGAAACGCTTAGTGATACTATTACTCTATAAAATAGATATGTGAATTTAACATCACTGTCTTTCTGAGTATGAAACATCTTAGACCTAACTTGATATTTTCTGTCAATCATTGATATTCTAACAAATCTCTACAGAATGTCATAAAAGTAGTTACATATTTTTCCATAATTAGAAATCTAAGAATGTATAAAATTGTAGCCAGTCATTCCTATGCTATTTTTCCTAGTTTCTTATTCTCATTTAATGCTCTTTTGTGTTTTCTTGTAAACCAACCATTTACTTGAGAGAGTATAGCAGCAACTGAAATTGCATTAGGAGCAACACACATCTAAAAGGCCAGAACGACAGGCATTCCAAGCATATTTTACTGTTACGCATCGCTATTCTCAGCGTCAAAACATTTTGGAGGTTCCTAGGACCATTGTCTAACTCATCCTCTGTATATAAGTGCATGGCTTTGCCCCTGCCATGCTTCCTATCTTCTCTGCTTGCAGTCACTTCATTGTTTAACCTTTAAGTCCTTGATTTCCATTCAGCTGTGTTAGGTCTCTCCATTTTTATTTTTTCTTTTGAGTTCTTACACTAGGGAAACTATATGATATTTACACATGTAGGTCTGGTTTATTTCACTCAGAGTATATGTTAAAAATACATCCATTTATATATGAAGTCTTCTAGTTTATCATTCTTTATAGCTGAGTAATATTCCATTGTATAAAAGTACAACATCTTTTCAACCATTCCTCAGATGATGGGAATTTTGGTTGTTTACAAGATTTGGCTTATTGATATTTGGATTTTTTTGTCCAGTCTTGAGATTCAACCGAGGGCATTTGCCATGAGATTCGTTCTCAACCCATTTTTATTCTTTAATTCTGAGATGCGTCCTCTCTACCTTGTTGAGTTGTTCCACCGTGCTCGAGCTTATAATCCCCCTCCTCCACTTCCTGGAGTCTGGAGGTTGCTGCGCCAGTGCACCTGGCTCGAATGTGCCCCTCTCTCTGTGACAGAACAGGGATGTGAACTGGGATCTGTGAGCGGCCTTTATGACTAATTAGAAAATTATCCAATAACAGGGCTTATTATTTAGTAATTAGACTCCGTCCAGAAAATAATAGCTTTTTGTTAAATATACATTGCCTAGAAGACTCCGGCTTCTTACAATTCCACATAAAGTCCAAAATACTGTATAAATTATATATACATACATATACATATATGTATAAATTATATATACATAACATTTTGAAAATATTTATTTCATTTAATGTCTTTGAAGACTACACATTTACCTGTTTATTATTTTACAGTTCTTTGATTTAGAGTCTGTTCCATAAAAAAGTAGACATACTTGTTCAAAAAGAAGAAAGTAACATTGGAGTTAATATCTTTGAAACATTCTAGGGATATTCCTCTGCATATTCAATTTTTAATTAACAGTTTATCTTTTTTATACCACTGAGATTTAGGGAGGATATGTGGAATGAGGTTCCATATTTTCATGAAATTTCCACTGATGAGGCTGAGATTAAATGACTTCTATTTTCAGGTCCCTGGAGTTCTCTTGGTTTTGTTAACTTTGCCTGGAATTGCAACAATTTGTATATCAGTTCTATTTGTCCTAAACAGTAAAAATAGTGCCTACTATTAATCAAGCATTTTCTTTAAGCTAGGAACTGTATACAAGACCTTACTTCTTACACTTACTTTGCAGTGAAATTTTTATAATAACCTCTCTCTCTCACACATGCACACACACATGTTATTCATTACTTACCCAAAATGTTCAGTATCAGAGTGCTTTGAATTTTAAAATGTTTTCAGATTTACAAATATTTACATATATTTGATAAAATATCTTGAGCATAGGACTCATTTCTAAGAACGGAATTTATTTATGTTTGATATACACTGTGTATACATAGTTCAATGGTAATTTTATATAATATTTTTAGTTTTAGTTACAATGTGTTCCAGGAGGTGTGTGTTTAATTTTTACTTTTGTGTTAGTATTAGGGACGCTGAGTTTGTAAAAGCAATACTCTTTTTTTTTTTTTTTTTGGTAAAAAGTATTTCCACTCATAATAAAAACACAACAAATAATTGGGAGCAAAATAACCTTGAGCTACATATGCCTCACTTTTCTCTGTGCTATCTAATGCACTTCTATGGATGTTTGAAATAAATCTTTTTGAGGACCCTTGTAGCTGATTTACATATTTTTCTCCTTGTTCAGTATCTAGAATAATTCTCAGTTTAATCTTTAATTAACTTTTCTCCTGATAATGTGGTATGTTATTTTTATCTGAAGATTGAATTCTTTGTTTCACAGAGAATTTTCTTTATTACATGTTGGAGTATTTTTAGTTTACAACTGTTTAGGTCTGTACGTTGAGAGAATAAAACGGAAATACAAAATAAGTGGACTTTTGTCTAATTGAAGACAAAAAAGAGCAGAGATTAAGGGAAGTGTCAGAGTTGAAGATAGAGATAATTGAAAAGGTCAGAGTGACTTGGAAGCCCAAAGAAAATACCTCTCTTAAGCCTTGTATTGTTTATCAACTGTTACAGTGTTTCTACTACATAAAATAAAAAAGCTGGGTTCTCTCAGCTAATTTTTCAAGTAATATTTAATTATCAAGTGTGATTCAGTCCATATGAACCTCCATAAAGCCACTAATAATTTATTTCAAAATCTAGGACTTTCTTCCACATTTTTATTTAAAAAATCTTAAGCCTGATCAAAATTTAGAAACTAGCAAAGCATATTTTGAAATTTCACTGATTATCTACAGTTTATCAGTTGAAATTAAATTTTACCCTCTTGCATCTGAAATTTTAGCAGCTTTTCTAACAATATTCATCTACACAGCCACAGTATTAAATTACAGAAAAAGTTTAAAATTACATTATAAATATGTAAATTATGTTTAAATTTGTCATATTGTCCTAACAATAGCATATCTCTTTTAGAATTCAGAAGAGTATTACATACACGTTGCATTTAGTTTTCAGGTTTCTTTAGCAAATCTTATTCTAAATACTCTCTTGTTGAATCAAGATATTAACAAATTTGCGGAGAAACTTTTATGATTGTTTTCTCTCATTAAAATATATTGAATGTTTTTGATACGATGTGCACAGGTAATATTTTGTACCTATTATACCAAGTGAGGAAATACCTGGCATCATATTCTTTGTAATGTTAGCTTAGATCAGTTCGTGTAGATATTGGCTGCTAATTTCTTCATTGAAATGAAATCTTCACTTGGAAATGAACAATCTATCTGCGGCTCCATGCTTTCACTAACATGAACATGTAGTTCTCCAACAAACTTTCACTCAATAGATAATTCATTAAAGGATCATCACGGAAACCAGTTGTTACATATGTGTTGGCAAAATATTCATCTTTAAATTATATCTCATGTTATTTTAAGTATAATGACACTAACAGGCTTCTCTATTTTCCCCAAATTTTCTAGAGTCCTTTTTCATGTCTATTGGATTATAATGAAATCATCAGGAGAAAAACTATAAGTGTTGATGGATGTTTTGTAAGGAGGAGAATGAAATATGAAGGGTGCTGGCATTGAACTCTAACTTCTAATATGGTGGAGAAATTCAGCTAGTGTGTAAAAGATCTTTTAGGGGAGGAAAAAAAAAATCCATGTGGTATAATCTCTCCAGCACTCAGCCTTGGATTTGAATTCACTTTTAAGCTCATGGCCTGCTTAAAGTAAAACATTAAAAAAAACCTAGTTGAAAATTAGTTTCAAAGCATTAGAGGCCATACAAATTAAATTATTGTAGGAAAATGGAGAATATTTAAAATGTTCCTCAAGGTGATTTGCATTGTTTTAAGTAAGATTGCTTTCTAATGTCTAATCTCTTAGTTTTTCATCTTGAGTGGACTTTGGGTATTGGCGTTTTAAAGCATTTGCAGATGGTTTTAATGGGCAGCCTCGGGTGAGGACTTTCACTCAAGGAGAGCTAGCTAACTGAAGAATGGGTGGAATTCAGACATGCGCAGATTGAGGAAGCAAACTATAGATGAAAAGAATAGCATACGTCAAGGTGAAGCCGGCATGAATTTGCTATTCTTTTCCATTTATGATGACATTTTTCTTATGGGATATTTATTTGAAAAGTAACTCAAACAATGAAGCAATAAAGTGGACTCATGGGTAAGCATCACACGTGTTTCAATGACATTAAGAGGAGGTAACGTTTGGTTCTTCATAATAATCTACAGGTAATCATTTGTAGCACAATAAGCCTTTTCACTCCATTGCTATTACATGGACTTGCTGGTATAAGAAAATTATACCCTTTGTGCTGCTTGGCAAGTACTAAATAAAACATGGTTTGTTGAAAATATGTCTGCGACAAGAATGATGTAAAAGAGCAACAAAAATGTATAATTTTGGTTTTAAGTTTTCTGCTTTGACCCTGGGCTTAAAAGTGAAGTTCAAGTCTGTAAGTACTGGTTATGAGACACAGGCAACACAATGTAAATATTTTGAAGGAATAGTAATCAAGAGTGGTGAGTCACAGATAGCTCCTAGATGAAAAGCATAAAATTAATGTCCTCAGAGCTTCAGATCAGAGTAAGGCTTTTCTTTAGATTTCCATGGAGACTAGACAAATTGAAGCTGAACATGAATAAATATCGACAACAATTACTATTGAATTTGATGGATAACAACTCTACCTTACGTTTTATACATGTTCCTAATCGGAATGTACATATGCCATGGGAAAAGAGAGAAACCCTCAGGAAATGTTTTCTATTCCTAGATTACGTTTTCAGAAGAGCACTAGTTTTGAGAAATTGTGTACACAGGTTGCTGGAGAGTCGGGAATATGTCTTCATGCTCTTGTAAAACAATAAGTTATGCTAGTGCTCAAGGCCTAAAGTATTTATGTCCTCAGATTCTGGAATACAGAGGAAGTGGAAGGTCAATCAAATATGAAGCACAATCTCTGTTTCTTTATGTTTGTAATTATGGCTTAGATTTTAGTGATGGCAAACCAGTTTGGACATCATAAAACCTGAATAATGAGGTTTTAGTTTAGAATAAAACAACTACTACATTAACATATTTCATCTTTAAATGACAACAACTAAAACACAGGCCATAGCTTCACCATGGAGAAATTTGGTAGAAGATGGTACATAAGAGTGTCCTTCAACAGGACAATATGATAACAGTGTTCTATCTTATTCTCTAGGAAGTTCTAGGTGCCTGGGCTGACATTCGGTAATGTATTTAAGAAATAAATAAGAGATTTCACTCTCAATTTTCATAGAAGCTGCCATTATAGGTAGAGATGAGGAGAGAGGTAAAATAAACAGAAGCCAGAAAGAAGTAAGAATGGCTAGCTATGTGATCAGAACAATAACAGCCTCTATGTCCTCAACTAGATAGATATTTAGGTTAAAACATTGTGTCTATTGACATCAATTGAGAAGAGAATACTAGGCTAGTGTTTTAGTAGTTTACAGAAGCTTAAAAATTCCCTTGCGTGTAATCTTACTTGGAATCATTATATATAGAACAAATGAATGTAAAAATACAAGAGGGCATGTTCCTGAGTCCTACCCTCTCAGGCTTCCTCACACTGCTGAGGGTGGGATGCAAGGAGCTGCCACAGCTGTTGAAGAGCCCTGATACTCAAATGGTGGCCTAGACCGTGTAGCCCTTGCTGTTCTGTGGTGAAGTATCTCTGAAGCCCATTGCAGATGGAGAAGGACAATTGATCTAATAAATTAGAATCAGCTTTCTGATTGATACCCCGGAGATCTATTTCACAGGAAAGGTTTAGAATGTCTGCTCCAGAGATGTGTGGAACTACATTTGAAAACGAACTTCTCATCGAGTTGACCCAGAATACTTAGTGGCGTTAATTTTATCCTTTGACAAGCTACGATGGCTGACTCTCTGCTGGAAGCCCAGAGGGCAGAACAAGACATAGTGGTAGCAATAGCTTTACCAGAATTTATAAAAATGCAGTGTTTTCATTTTTATAGGCCACCCAGTCATCTGTCTATTCTGTAGTATTGCTCTGAAGAAGGAGAGTGTATAATGTATCTACTTTATGTATAGCAGTGTTTCAGTCAACAGTCCAGCAAGAAATTAATGATGTACTCAGTAAGGATGATAGAAGAGACAGCTGAAGTAAAGGAGCTCGTGAAAGAATTGTGTACAGATGTAAGCAAACCAACAAGGGACTGTGGAGCACCCAGAGGCCAGTAGCTGTGGAAGCTGTGAACATTTCTAATTTACTGAAGAAGGGGCAGAAGTGGAACCTTGGGAGAGCTTTAACTGTGGGAAGATCCCAGTGCAGCACACTTGCCTTTCCCATAGAGAACAGCTACCATTACACCACCTATCAGTGTGGCACAAACCAAGAGGGCCAGTAAATCTGACTTGCTCTCCTTCCTCATTTTGGTCACCTTTCCATTCTACCACTGGCCAAACTCACTGGAAGTTAGAGTGCAAGCAACACAAGTGATACAGTTCTTTCTGGGGCATGGAATAGGTACGGAAGGAAGGAATATGGCGGTGGAGGAAAAGCTTAGAATATTTAACCCAGTGAATTCAGAATTTGCAAGTAAGAACACAGGTAATTAAGTAAAATTATAATTTTTTTTGCATATGTTTATACACACTTAAGTGTATTTTTATTAATGTGTGTTAAATATTGGAAAGAACTTTCAGCGGTGGGATGTAGCAGAATATGTATGCTTTGGTGAAACATTTGTATATTTTCATCTGCTATGGAAAGTTCTAGGCAATAGAATGTTATAATCTGTACCTACCTAGCACAATACTTTGGTAGGTACTATTCATATTAAAGATGTGAATGTATAAAAATTGCCCTCTTCCTTAGGAAGCTATATCTAATCAAAAGGTGAAAATAAAAATGCATTTATAATCTGCATATGAAAGGATTTATTATTTTATTTATTTGGCTGATATTTATTAAGCACATGTTAGGTGCTAGGCAATGTCTTTGTAACTGAAACAACATCAGGTAGAAAATTATATGACTATCTTCCACACAGGATTTATAGTCTTGCTCTGAAGATAGATTTTAATTCTATAATTTAAGTGCCATGGCTGTTTTAAGAAGAAGAAATGTAGACTACTTTGGGAACCTAGCTTAGATTGGAGAACCAAAAACATCCTCCGCAAGACCATCGAAATTGGAAGCATAAGCAGGGAGCTGGCCAGGTAACAAAGGGGGTAGCGAATGTGAGGCTGTTGCTGTTGGTGGGAGAAGTTGGAGAGCGCCGTGGGGTCCCTGCAGGGCAGGTCCTGTGCTCAAAGGCCTAGGAGAAAAGATATCATGGCATAGTCGACCCTAAGAATAACTTGGAGTCAAGAGCAAAAGGAGCGTGGTGTCTCCTTTTATCCCAAAGGCCTGGAGAAGCTAAGTAGATACTTTAAGTGAAGAAATCATTTCACTGGGTGGAAAAATTTTGAATATAAAATGTTTGACTTCCATTGTTATTTTGAACTATATCCACATTGCTTGTTTATGAATTTTACTGAGAAATCAAAACAGAAGACTATTTTTTTTTCATTCGCCAAATTTTATTTTGACTTTTCTTGTAATGTAGGATAGTTGAATTACTCTGAATTTTCCACTATGTTTGTGGAATATTAAATTGATAACTCTTTTTAAATAAATTAATTATAGTGCTTCTTATTAACAATCTGATAAAGATAGAGCCATTTGTTGTTGCCAAAAGTGGAATATAGGCAGTACCATAGAATTACATCGATGACTAGGAAATAAATTTCATGTGCATGTACAAAGGTGTACATGTGTGCATTTTCTTTATTCTTAAGGTATTTTTCTTTTTGTCAGATACAACACTTCTAGACTTAATCACCCACCACCGTGGCTAATTGGTCTTTCTGTAACAATTTAAGATCATTTTGCCTTTCTGGACTAAGTAACTCATGACCAATATTTCTTAGAACTCTAACCAGCTAAAAAGAACAAGAAGACTCCCTTCATGAGTTAGAAATATGCAGTTGGCACTGTCTTTTCACGTTAAATTTATTATGAAAACATTTCAGAAGTGTACTGTCAAAGACCCTGGGGATGCTGTCAGTCATCTATTCCTAAGTACTTTCTTTCCCTGTAACAGCATCCCCGATGTGTATTAACAGAGAAAGAAAACAGTACAATCAGTAGTGACCATTTTTTCTCCCTGTAAATATCAAGAATAGCATTATGGAGGCACATACTTAACTCAGACATGGACATGGGTGTGTTTGAGGGAATACTTTCTTAAGCAGATTTTGGTGGCCTATTTTTAAGATTAATTGTGGGTTTTTTTTTTTTTTTTTTTTTTTTTCCTGTCCTGGGAAGTTCCTCTCACTGAGCTTCCAGGCTCACCTCAGACTCTGATCCTCCTTCCTCCTGCCTCGGACTTCAGGATAGCTGGGGTTAACAGTGTGGGACACCATACCTCATGAGCTGAATAGGCTTAATCAGTCATATTAAATGAAATTGAAACAGATGCTTTTCAAATTGCTAAGATAGGGAAATTTGTATATAACAATCTTGTATATAACAAGTGATTTTGCCAAATGTGACATTACAGTAATGGATAGGTGATAATTGATGAGAGGAAGCCCTTATGGACTCTGGTTACTTATAAAAGGGAATTATGTTGCTCCATTAATTATTAGTTAAACATTTGTGGTAATTCCTGTGTAACTAGGAATCTGTCCATTACAAATGTGATTTCCATTTTCCTAGAATACAGGTTTTCGAAGTAAGTATTGATGATCTTCTGGATTTCTGCAGGATGCATTGTGATTTCAAGTTTTTGATTCCTAATTGCATAGATCTGAGTCTTTCCTTTCTTTGATGGGGTTGGATAAGGGTATGTTAATTATATTTACTCTCTCAGAGATCCATCTCTTCAGTTCGATGGCTCTTGGTACGTATTCTGCATTGCATTAATTTCTGCTCAGATGCTTATTTCCTCTCTTGTATGAACTTTGGGTTGCACTTGCAAAGCTAAATCAAGAAGATATAAAAATACTAAATATACTGATATCAGTCAATGAAATTAAAGATGTATTTGAAAATCTACTTACAGGCCCAGACAGTTACACTGCCAAATTCTACAAGAAATTGAGAGATCTAATGCCATTTCTTCTCAGTCTTCAGTGAAACTAAAAGAGAAGAAATAGTCCCAAATTCATCCCAAGCAGGCATTTTCCTGATAGCAAAACCAGAGAAGGCTTCAACCAGAAAAGAACTAGAGGTCAATCTCTTTATGTATAAAACCTTCAATTAGGTACTGACAAACAGAATGTAGCAAATCATCAAGAAGAATATATACAACATCAAGTGTAACTTATAAGAAAATAGGTGAAGAAAAGCATATGATAAATTCCCAAACCAACGTATGATGAAAACTGTTATGGTTTATTTATTTATTTTTTAAAATTATTTTTTATTTTACTTTATTTTATTTTCTTGTTTCAGAACTTTTGTTTGTTTGTTTATTTATTTTTATGGCCGGCTCAGCCTGCCCTGAGGGCAGAGCTGGCACAGCATGTGGTGCCGGGGATCAAACCGCGGTCCCTGCAGCCACCTAAGTTTCCTAAGCAGGTGTTTTAGACCACTGAGCCATGCTGCCAGCTCCCACTGTTATGGTTTATGTCTAGTTGTCCCTCCAAAGACTCATGTAGTCATTGGGTGGGGACTTCTATAGATTTAGACTTGACTCATGAGTCACTGGGATTATGCGTTTTAGTACTGATGGAATTATCAGTCTGAGTAGGGCTGGGACTATGGGTGTAGTCTAGGGCAGATATCCTAAGGCAGAGAGCCTGATAGGAATATAAAGAGAGACAGAGAGACTGAGTAGAGCTGTTGCTCTCTGCTGTTCTGTTTGGTTGGCTACCTATGCCACCATTTTGTTGCTGTTCCACCGCCATGAACTGGATGCTCTCCGCCCTGCTCCACTCAGCCTTGGTCCAGCCGAACATGGACTGAAACCTCCATGAACTGTGAGCTAATAAATCTTTCCTTCCTACATCTTGAGTGTCGGGTATTTGTCCCAGCAACGAGTAAAATGTGACTAAGACAGAATTTGGTACCAGAGAAGTGAGGTCATTGCTGTGACTAACCTGACGGTGTGGGTTATAAGCTTTTGGAAATGGCTTACGGGAAGAGATAGGAAAGGTTCAGAGATGTTGGCTATAAGCAAAGCACTGGAATAGCTTCAGCTATTCTCTTTGGGCAATTCTGATCAGAGGTTAGATCAGAAGACTCACTGAAGGCCTGCCTGTAAAGACCTGGCTGAGGAGGTTTCTGCTGGGAAAAAGGACAGCATTGGTCATTGGACTCCAGATGATTTGTGCTATGGATTGGCTGAAAGTCTTTCAGAATTTTGCTCGTGACCAGAGACTGCCTAAGACTGAGATTAAGCATGGCGGACTGATTAATCTTTCAAGAGACATTTCAAAGCAGCAAAGTATTGGGGCGGTGGCGTGGTTGCTATTGTTTGCTTTTAGCCAGATTTATGTTGAAAATCAGAGCAAATCGCCAAGAAGGATGATTGAAAATGGGAGTTTGGCCAGAAAGGAAACACCAGCAAAGCTGTGGACTGCAAAGATGGAGCTAAAAGGATCTCCACTGCAGGGAAGGAACCAGAGAATCAAAAGGATGGCCTGAGGGCGTCACAAGAGGTGGCCGCTCTCCACCCTTTGCAGCCTCAGAATTGCAAGGGAGAGAGGCCTTGTCTTGAGAAGAAAGCTGGTACCCGTCAAGTACCAGAATGGCGGCAGCGGCCAAACCAGGTTCCAAAATGGCGCCCTTATGGAGAATACGTTTTTCAGAATCAGGGTCAGTATAGGATTGGATCTCAAGAGAAAAGCACCTTCTCCACTATTGGTGGGACTGCAGGCTGGTGCAGCCATCGTGGACATCAGTGTGAGATTTCTTAAAAACTCCAAACAAGAGGTTCCCTTTGACTCAGCTGTTCCTCTTCTTTCCATGTTCCTGAAAGAATTAAAGATATCATACAACAGTGATATATGAACACTCATGTTTAGAACCACACAATTTGTAATAGCTACATCTTGACAGCAGCCTCAATGCCAAAAATATGATGAATGGGTAAAGAAGGTGTGTGTGTATGTGTGTGTGTGTGTGTGTGTGTGTGTATTTTAAATAATGGGGTATTACTTTGCCATAAAGCAAGATAAGGTTGAGACCTTTTTAACTAAATTGATGCACCTTGAGATAATTCTCTTAAGTGAAGTAAACTAGACACATGTTTAAATCCTATATTATTTCTCTCCTGTGAGAAACTGAAGTGTAAATAAGAACAAAAATGGATTGTAGATATGGGGAGGTGTGAAGAAAACATTCAAGCCAGACAAGGAAGTAGGGAGGGGGAAAGGGAAAGGAAGGAAGGGACAAGTGAAAAACAAAAAAGATAGATTAGAAAAGAAAAACAGAAACAAAACTTTTGTAAATAAGGAGAGAGGGGTCGGTGAGATGGCTCAGCAGTCTAAAGCACCTGCTTAGGCAAGCTTAGGCAACCACTGGGACTGAGGTTAGATCCCTGGCACCACATGCTGCGCCAGTCCCGCCCCTAGAACAGGCTGAGCTGGCCATAATAAAAAAAAATAAAGAGAGAGAGAGTGGGGAGGCAAATGGGAAAACCAGAACAGTCAAGATATATCATACATATATCATATATAATGAATGTTATCATTATATATATATATATATATATATATATATATACACATATATATATATATATGTATGTATATATATGGTATCAATAAAAAAGACACAAGTATTACATATTTGCAAGTGATTGATCATTTCCAGTGTTTCTGAAATTTACTTCCTTAAAAATGTTTTCAGTTTAATTTGTACATTTATTTGTATGTTGATTGACCCTGCAAACTTGCACTGGAGCAGAGCTACTAAGTTCTGTGAACACTCTATGTTCAAAGGTACTCACAAGGCTGTTGATTTAAGCCTCTTACAGCTCATCATATTAATCTAGCTCTGTGTTTTATGCCTTGTAATTGAGCTTTACTGCTGGGTCCTCAAGTGCAAGTTAAAGCAAGACCTGTATAACAAAACATTCACTTTTGTATCTTCCAAGGTCAAATCCCCTCAGGAGTAACTTTGGAACCATGTACGGTGCTTTGTAGAACTGTTGTCAGTGTCAGCCATTTGGACAAGTTACAGCCATTGCTTGACCAATTTACTTTCTGTGAAAGCCTGAGAGAATATTTTTCTCTAGCTGACTCTCCTTAGATACACTATATTTCATTTATACCTTTC
>PVJA010022419.1:7471-34211 GCA_004027025.1 Myocastor coypus
AGGATATTTGTCTGGTCTTTAAAAGTTGGGTTGAAGGGGCTGGGGAGATAGTTCTGTGGCACAAGTACCTGCCTGGCGAGTGCAAGGTCATGAATTTGAACTCCGGTCCCACCAAAAAAAAAAAAAAGTTGGATTGAATCAGACATGGTGCCATGTGCCTATAATCCCAGCACTCTGAAGGCTGAGGCAGGAGGGTCCCCACGAGTTCAAGGCGAACCAGGGCTACACGTAGTGAGTTCAGAGTCAGGTTGGAATAAAAAGAGTCTTAAAAACCAACCAAATAAAAAGAAAAAGAAAGTAATTTTGGGTTGATTTCATAAGCAAAATAGGGGTGGGATGTGTTGTGAAAGTGACTAGCAACAGTACCCAGGGAGAGCGTGGTACCTGGGGCCCAGGGGTGAGCTGCCTTGAGGTAGTTGGTCTGGCAGAACAGAGCCAGAAATGGGAACTGTGCAACAGGAAGTGGGAAGCAACGCAGTGAAATGGGGAATTTTGTAGAAATCTCTTAAAGGAGGAAGAAGGGTGATTTTGCAGAGGACAGAGTCTCAGGAGGGGTATGGGAGATGGGTACCTGGAACACAGAGGAAGCAGTGAGTTTTGGAGAATATTTCTGGGTGGACTAGGCAGGACTTAGGCACAGGATCGGAAGGGTGAGGTCAGGGAGAAAGGGAGTGTTAAGACTGCTGGCCTGTGAGAATAGACAAATACTGGTAGGGTATGTTTAAGATGCGCTTTGCACTTTGCAAAATATGTTTATTCTTTGTTTATTTATTTATTTTAGGTAGAAGCGACAAACATATTCCTTTTATTGTTATTAGTGTTTCTTCCAATTAGTTTCAGCAATCGAGCGTTTCATTTTATTTGATTCCACTCTTGGTCATGAACTGAGCCCTACATACTGCAAAATACTTTTTTTTGTCTTTTTTTTTTTTTGAGACAGGGTCTTGCTATGCAGTTCAGGCTGGCCTTGAGCTCACTTTGGTAGCCCAGGCTGGTCTCGAACTCACACCGATCCTCCTGCCTCAGCCTCCGATCCTCCTGTCTCAGCCTCCTGAGTGCTGGGATTACAGGCGTGCGCCACCACACCCTGCTTGCAAAATACTTTTAAATTCAGTGTCTTAGAGAAGTATGGGCTCTTAAGGTTCACCTACTCTGGTGCATTTTAGGAATTGTTTATGAGAATCATAGACCAGGGGGATGAGCTCCTTGGTCCTTTTTAGTTCTGTGATTCTTTTTTTAACAGTAATAAATCTTTATTGAGATTTTCTAACAAAATAATGAAAAAGCCCGACATGTAAACAATAAAAAAAAAGTTAAGGATGGCATTATTACGTACATTAAAGAATCGAAACATGTTCTGGGTTAATATTCTGTAATCCAGTACAGTGCTTTCCACCCATCACTGCTCAAGGCAATTAGGAATTACATTAAGACTAACAATCTTATTTTATTTTATTTTATTTTTTAAGACTAACAATTTTAAATCTAAAGGTTTAAAGATAAAAAAAGTTATGAATTCTCAACTAAATAGCTTAGTTTTTATCCCCACCAGTCAATTTGTATGGTACATGTAAACTTGTCTTAAAAGCTATTTAACTTGGTCAACATTAGTCCAAAATGTCCACCATTCACAACAAGCAGGTACATGTATTTTGCCCCCTCCAAGGTTTTTATGATAGAATGTTTAGAACTCGCGTCACAGCAGCGTCTTCTTTCAAAGCTAACCTAAAGGTAAATTTTCTCTTTCTTTCTTTCTTTCTCTCTTTCTTTCTTTCTTTTGTATTTATTTATATTATGGTCAGCTCCGCCTGCTCTGGGGTGGGGCTGTGGCATGTGGTGGCAGGGATCAAGCTGCAGTCTCTGCGCTTGCCTAAGCTTGCTTAAGCAGGGGTTTTAGACTGCTGAGCTATCTCCCCAGCATTCCGAGATGCTTAAGGGCACTAAAATTATGTCTATGAGAAGAATTGACTCAAGCCTTTTGAAGTGTGTGGTTTAGCTCTAGTTGGTACCTAAGGGCATTTTTTCTTCTTTGGTACTGGAGATTGGAGCTGCCAGGGTCATCTTTAGCCCCTTTGAGACGGGGTCCTTCTAATCCTGCTGCGGTAGGTAATGGCCAATGATGGCCGCAGGGTCCATCATCTGCAGCCGCAGCTCAGTTTCCTTCCTCAGTTGTGTGTGTGCACGTGCACTCATGTGTATGCACACGTGATGCTTTTTTTTTTTTAACTTTTCTCTCAGTCTCTCTCCTTCCTTCTCTTTCTTTTTCATTTTCTCTTCTTTTCCCTTCCCCAGTACTGGGAAATGAACCCAGGACCTTTTTTTTTTTTTTTTTTTTAATGTTTTAAGATAGGGTTTTGCAAGTTGCTAAGTTGCCCAGGTTGGGCTCAAACGTTTGGGCCTCCTGCCTCAGCCTCTCAGAGTGCTGGCATAGTGAGGGTGTACTGCCATTCCTGACTTCTTTTATTTCTTTCTCTTTCATTTTATTTCTTGTCTCATTTCCCACCTTCCATCTCTCTTCCACTTTTGTCTTGTCCTTTCTTTCTTTATTTTTTTGGACAGGATATTCTGTTTTGCCTGTGTTTCTGATACAGGGAAAACTGATCTCAGGGGGGATGACCTCCACATGATATAGGGGGAAATGATCTCCCGACCTGACCTGGGATGAGTTCATGTTCTCTAAAACTGAAGAATGAATTTTACGAACAAACGGAGGTTATGAGCAGAATATATTTATTGAGGGAAAGAAAGCTCCTGTCCAAGAGATACCTATTTAGAATTAGAATTCATGCCTATTTAGAATATTAATCCCTGATGCCCATCTCTAGGGAAGTATGTAGCTGTATATTTTCTCTTTTGTCTTGAAGTGTGGCCCATTTGGGAGTGTCTGTCTCTTCCAAGTTGTAAAGGCACCTTGTCTTCCATATTGTCTCCTTGAGGGCCTGGCCCTGTCTGACTGCCAATAATATTTCTATCTAATTCAGCTACCTACAGCATTTCCAGATGTGCTGACTACGTTCAGTGCTAGAAGCCAGAAGCTGGGAGTTCTAGACCCTTCTTCACCTTCATACCAGTCATCTTCCAAGTTCAGGTCTTCTGCTGAAGGAATTGTTAGCTTCACTCCTCCTTTGTGTTTTTAGAGGGTCATGAAATGAGAGAGAGACAGAGAGAGAGGGGAGAGAGAGAGAGACAGAGACACAGAGAGACACAGAGAGACAGAGAGAGAGAGAGACAAGGAAAAAACAGTGGTCACCCTCTGTGTCCTCAAAAGCGTCTGAGCAGTGTGCAGCCCTGCCTTGTGCTCCATGTCCCGACCCTCAGCTTCCTCACAGCTCCAGCTGCACTGTAGCCTCTGAAGACAAACCAGAGATCTGCGCTGTGCCCGGGCCTGGCCTCCTAGAAGAGCCTCAGCTCTGTAGCCTCTGAGAGAGGAAGCAAAAGGTACCAGGTTCCCTGTGCTCCTTCGGGATTCGCAGTGTCAGTCTGGCCTTCACTTGTTTTAGAGGTTGTGGAAGAGAGGAGTTGGGAGAACAGGACCCTTGCAAAAACTTCTCAAAGGAATAACAAATTGCTGGGTGTGGAGCACAGGCCTACAATCCCAGCTCTATAGGAGGCTGAGGCAGGAGAATTTTCTAGTCTGGACAACTTAGAGAGGCCTTTTCTGAAGATTTAAATAAATTTTAAAAAAGCTGGAGATGTAGCATGCAGTCCAGTGCAGAGGTCCTGAGATTGATCCCCAGGACCACAGAAATGAAACCAACCAACCAACCAACCAACCAACCAACCAACCAACCAAGCTTCCCACTGTCCTTACTGTATGTTTATTTATGTACTTATTTTTCTTTTTAGTTCTTTTTTATGTACTTGGTACAGGGTATCACTATGCAACTCAGACTCCTACCATGCCTTGTCTCAGTGCCCAGTTCATCATGCCCAGGGCGGGGCTGGCACAGCATACAGTACCAGGGATCGAACCCTGTTCCTTGTGCTTGCTTCGGCAGGTGCTTAGACTGCTGCGCTGTCTCTGGGGCTCCACCACTGTCCTTACTGCAGGCTGAACTACCCTGGCCTGGCTATCTCTCTGGGTCTCCGTCCCGCCAGGTGCCTGTGGTTGTGCTGCTGTTGGCTGTGTCTAGGGAAGTCCTGAGTGCGAAAGGGAGCAGAGGATGTAGTGAAAGCCCTGGCAGCTGGGTAACGCTTGGGAGCAGTTAGTCAAGTCTCACCTTGCCAGACTCTTCCTTTATATCCTCAGCTCCGGTGGCCTTTTCCTGGGAAGAGGTGTGTCGTGGGCGACTGGGCACATGTAATCTGCATTGATGAGTGGCTGCCATGTCTCAGTGCTGAAAGCTTGATGCTCTGTCACTGTAGCTTGGGGCGAGCTGTTGTCCTCCAGGACCTCTGGAGCCCCACAGTCTCAGGCCCAGAAGTCTTCAGCTTGCATCTGTGGTTCTAGGGACGGCAGCCTTTGACCTTTTGGCTTGCTTCACTCAGCTTTCCTTCTCTTAGTCCTCAGCAGCACTAGCCAGCCAGCCGCATGGCTTACAGGCATCCCGTGAGGCAGCCGGAAGGGTGAAGGGCTTTTTAAATACTTTCTTTTTTTCTAAGGACAAGAGGGGCTAAGTGATGCTTAAGTGCGTTCTTTGACATCCCTGGGCGTAATGCTGAGGAATTCCCCCAGTTTGCTATTCTCAGACTTCCCAACAATCCACCTCCTGGTACTCCCATCAGGATTTTAAACTGCCCTTTCCCTTCTCTGGTTAGTCTTGTTTCTCCTCTCATTATCTCACCCATCTGGCTTTCTCTGAGTTCTGGGAGGCTCACACTCTGCCCCCTAACCATTTCTTAAACACACATTTACAAGTACCTCTATTTATAAAAGTTGTAAACTATTATTCTGGGTAAATAAGATATACTCAGTGCATGCAGTGTTAAGAAAGGAGCTAATCGTTGTATAGATTAGAAAGTTCTAGATTCTTTTTTTTTTTTTTTGTCTTTTTGAGACAGGGTCTCGCTATGCAGTTCAGGCTGGCCTTCAGCTCACTTTTGTAACCCAGGCTGGTCTCGAACTCTCACCGATCCTCCTGCCTCAGCCTCCCGAGTGCTGGGATTATAGGTGTGCGCCACCACACCCGGCTTCAAGTTCTAGATTCTTAACCTTGTCAAACAAGAAATCTTTTAAATTACATCTATTATGGGATGTTGGGCTGGAAAGATAGCTCATCATGAGTGCCTGCCTGGCAAGCACAAGGTCCCAAGTTTGATCCCCGGTACTACTATTGGATGTTGAAGTTCATGATACTCATCTGTAGCTTAGGACTATGTTCCGTGTTTCTAGGTTAAGAACTGAGTTTTGAGGGGCTGCTGTTCTTTCTTCCTAAACCCATAGAAGAACCAGTGAGTCTCCCGTTATGGGAGGTAAGCGGGTTTGTACACCTCCCGGCAGTGGCAGTGCGTAAGGAAGCTGTGATGCCACATTCCAGCCATGGGATGTTCCAGACAGAGCATGGAAACGAGTCCTTGCTCACCACAGCTATCAAATGACAGCTTAGTATAGAAGGTTAAAGAGCCACAAGAATTCACTGTGATAGTTAAAAATATCACTTTGTGATTCTGATTTTGAGGAACCACGGTTGGGAGAGATGGTGGATAAGAATTTTTTGGATTCCTAAGCTGCTGCTCCATGTCCTTGCTAAAAGCTCTGGGGACCAAGGGCCCACCTGGGGGGTTTTGATGTTAGTAGCATGGGGCACTAGGGCAGACCAGGGAGGGGCTCAGCTGTCCCTTCTCACCTAGCCCACAGCTGCCCCAGCGACGACTGTGGGGACGGCAGTGGTGATCATCTTCTTCTGGGGGAAGGCTTGCAGCCTTGTGGACCAGATGTGTAGTCTTATTTCTCAGTTGTCACAGACTTGATTTTCTTTCAGTCTTCTTGACTGAAATGTTATTCAAGACTCCCTTTACTCCCCACTCTGCAAGTAGACTGGGTGTCTCCTGGATACACTTTTGTTCCAACCAAAAAACATGGATCTCATTTGATTTGGGCTTTGCATTTCAAATATTTAAACTCTAAATCACATTGATTCATCAGTTGACCCACAGTCAACCTTTCTTTAAGTCTTTTTCACTTATATCATCTTCTTCTTGTTATGTTTTCTAATCTGAAATATAAAATTTATTAGATTCCATCCTTTAAATTATCTTGTTGCTAGGTGTAGAGAGACTTTGTTTCAAAAAAAAAAAAGATCATCTTTTATATTTAACCTATGGCTCCTGTTTGTGAGGGTTCTTTTTTACCCTCTGATTATTTCTAATATGTTAATTGTCTCTCCCACTTAATTTGCCACAGGCATATTTGGTAGATGTGTCTTATCTAAGTCATTGACAAAAGGATGACCATGATGGGATCTAGAAGAAATGGAAAAACAAACAAACAAAAAAAAGACTATTGTAGGCTAATATCCTTGGTGAACATAAATACAAAAATCCTCAATAAAGTATTAGTAAGCTGAATATATCAGCATATTAAAAGGATCATCCAGCATGACTAAATAGGATTTATCCCTAACATGCAAACATTGTCCAATAAATGCAGATCAATAAATATGACAAAACAGATGGAAAGGGCCAGGTGTGGTGGCACATGCCTATAATCCCAACACTTGGGAGGCTGAGGCAGGAGGATCAGTGTGAGTTCGAGATCAGCCTGGGCTACAAAAGTGAGCTCAAGGCCAGCCTGAACTGCATAGGGAGACCCTGTCTCAAAAAGACAAAAAAAAAAAAAAAAAAAAAAAGGATGGAAAATGGCCACATTTCTAGGAGTTTTAGGACTCCTCCCCTCATTAATAACAACCCACTTTGTGGCTTTGGTTGGGCCCAGCTTTCCTGTGTTATGAATCTAGAAGTTACCAATGTGTCTATTTTATCTATAAGACCAGGATTCTTCTAGAATTGTGGGTATGGTTCAGAGGTAGAGAACTTGCCCAAGATACCTGAGGCCTTAGCACTTCCCAAGAGAGAGTAAAAGAGACTGAGAGACAAGTTCTGAACTCTGGACAACTCACACCTCTGCTATACTTTGATCTGTGGATATGTGCTTATATATATCATATATGTTATATGGAAGTAAATATATACCATACAAATATGTATGCATATCATTTAAAAACCACAAAACTACTCTTTCTGGATCACTATTGCTGATGTTTTATAGGTACTGTCTTCTTTGCTGTCTGTAAAAATTCTGTGAAAAATAATTTAAAACAATATTTCTTCTCCAGATCCTTGCTGCTTATTTAGATACTGTGCTGGGATCTTGCCTACAAGATACCACTTATTTAATAAATAAATATTGAATATTTGCTGTGTGCAAGCAAGCAATGCCTGTTAAAAATTCAAAGAGGGGGCCCGGCAGGATGGCTCAGTGGTCTAAAGTGCCTGTTTGGAAAAGCTTGGGTGGCTTCAGGGACCGCGGTTCAATCCCCGGCACCACATGCTGCGCCAGCCCCGCCCTCGGGGCGAGCTGAGCCGGCCATAAAAATGAGTGAATAAACAAATAAAGGTTCTGAAACAAGAAAAAAATAAATAAAATAAAAAATTCTTTAAAAAAAAAAAAAAATTCAAAGAGGTGGCCATGCGTTTCAGAAGAGCTTATGTGTAATTAGCGATATGAAAGAAACAACAGGGCCTGTGAGATGGCTCAGCGGTCTAAAGCACATGCTTAAGCAAGCTTAGGCAACTGCGGGAACCTCGGTTTGATCCCTGGCACCACATACTGCACCAGCCCCACCCCCAGGGCAGGCTAAGCCAGCCATAACATAAATAAAGTAAAGAAAAATAAAACTAAAAATAAAACAAAGTTTAAAAAAAGAGAAGAAGCAATAATTGCTTAGTGGGGAAAGGATGAAAAGCAAAAGATCTCCAAAGAAAGGTTCTGCCGAGAGTAGTCTAGCCACCACGTTCTGAACGGAAACCTCTAGAAGCTATCCTGGTAGTACAGCCTCCATGTGGCTCTCCTCACAGGGATGAAAGATAGGTGACTGATTGACAGTTAAAACCCTCTCTCCACCCCTGCTGGAGTGTCTTCCCGAGTTTGAGGTCAAGGAGGCAGGTCATACCAGAGATACCACTTTGAAACTAGGATTCAGAGTTCAGGCTGGGTTCTTGCTCTGAAGAATATCACAAGTTGACAGGAGACTGAATTCAAGTAAGCCTTGGTACACCAAAACACGAGACAATGAGATGCAGCTGTCCACTAAGCTAGCTCACTGGCGAGATACGGACTGTTGGACGATCTCACTACCAGGGCAGCTGGATGTTCGGACTAGGCTCTAATTTATAGGTTCTCCATTAGGAGATCTTTCCTTCTCTACCACATTGCCACTTGCAGGTAGAAAAGGAAAAATATAAAGCCCTTCAGGGGCTTTTCTATAAATGGTAGCCAGGGCCCAGTGTAGGATAACTGGTGCAGGGAGCGGGGGAGGGAGGTTGGATGGCACACTAGAGCTGGCCCTCTTCAGCTGGCTGGACTCTGAATTGGTGGGCATGGGATAGATACAGGCCCTACAGAGGCCACTTGGGTCTCTTCTGACAGAGCTAGCAATATATATATATATATATATATATATATATATATATATATATATGGACTGGGTTTGAACTCACGACTTTGCACTTGTCAGGCAGGTACTTGTCCCACGGAGCTATCTCCCTGGGCCTCTAAACTAGCAATATTAAAACTGCAGTTCCTTTGATACCAAAGAATGACTTTGATAGATGTATCTTGCTCCTATGTCTTCTTTTCTTTCTTTCTTTCTTTCTTTTTTTTTTTTTTTTTTTTTTTGGTATTGGGACTGGAACTCAGTGCCTCATGCTTATTACGCAAGTGCAGCACTGTTGAGCTACATTCCTGGCTCTTGCTCCTATTTTTCATGTTCAGAATTTCAGTTGTCTTTAAAGAGCCCAGAAAATACCATCATCTTGTCTAATGATTTAATCTAGACCTAGGTTCTCTTACACGCATGCACACGCACATATGTATTTTCTTCGTACAGCGTAAGCCCACTCACTAACATTCTCTTGTTCTTTGAAAATATCAGCTGTTTTTTTGGGGAGTCTTTTCAGTGATTTATTCATTTGATAGACATTGACTGTCCAAAGTGAGGACAATACTAAGGTCTATGAATCTTAGAGGAACATGGGCTGGTGGAGGGGACCAATACTCAAGTAGCAGTGATGCAGTGCTGTGTACGCCATTCAAGAGGTATCCTGAGCTGCTGAGGGATAGCGGAAGAGAAAAACTGAATCTGCCAGGAAATCGAGAGGCATGTGATTGGGCCTTGGAGACAGCAAGATTGTGTTGGGGGGCCGGGGAGGAGACGTCTCAGATAAAAGGGGGAGCATGCCCAGCAGGGGGAGGAAGACGATGTGCGCAGTTTTCAGAGCACTCTGCTGCTTTTGAGCTGTGATGAGGTGAGATGCAGGCTTGAAGGATTTTAGCATTTGCAGGTCAGATGCTTCTGAGATGACTTGGATGTGGTATTCGCTCTTGCTGTTATTTAGGTCTTTATTATTTTTCCTCTATACAAGAATTTTCAGCTTTTTTTTGTTTTTTAGTAATGGAACTCCCCTTCCTAACTCATTTTATATCCAGTCCAGATTATAAAACATGATGGTATTTCTGTAAGAATATAAATTTTGTCAGCGCAGGAACCTGCACAGTGTAGGTAAAGGATAGTATTTTAGCCCTGAGTGAAGCTGACTCTGGAGAATTCTGTTATTGTGGGAGCTGAGCCATTTGTGCTGCTCCTCGCCTCTTGGTATGGCCTGTCAGTAGGCACTGCAGTGGGGAAGAGAGAGACAGAGAGAGAGACAGAGAGACAGAGACAGAGACAGAGAGATAGAGACAGAGAGACAGAGACAGAGACAGACAGAGACAGCGACAGAGATTGAGAGAGAGACAGAGAGATTGAGAAAGACAGAGACAGACAGAGAGAGAGAGACAGAGAGAGATTGAGAGAGACAGAGACAGACAGAGAGAGAGAGAGACAGAGAGAGAGAGAGACAGAGACAGAGACAGAGAGAGAGAGAGAGAGAGAGAGAGAGAGAGAGAGAGAGAGACAGATCTTACAGGAAGTTCCTGGAAACCACAGAGGGAATTTACAGGAATTTCTGGTTGAGCCCACAGGCAAGGCATATGGAAAAAAGAGAAGTAATTGTAGCTGTTAAGTCTAAGAAAAGTTATGAGTGACATGAAATAGCTGTTCTCAGTTTCTCCTTCCTGTAGGACTGTGCATTCATTCAGAAGATACTTAACTGAGAACCTGCAGTGATCAGGGCCCTCTGTGGGACTACAGCGATGAACGAAACAGCAAAGATTCCCGTTCCCATGGAGCACTGGGGGAAGACTGACATTAAGCAAATAATTGTGCAAATGTATAATTACAGATCATTGTGCGAACTCTGAAGGTTAAATAGGAGGGATCTCATTTAGACTGGAGGATCCCATGTGGGCACTGAAATGAGAAATTGAAGTTGAGAAAGGCTGACCAAGAGTTATCCAAACAAAACCTGTGGGGTCGAGGAGAGTCCCAGGCAGGCTGAAACCCGGAAACAGTCTGGCACTTTTAAAAGGTAAAGGAAGTTCTGTGTGGCTATGGCTGAGGGAAAGAAGGGCAGGAGGCAGGAGAGTCCTGTAGGCCTTGTAGGCCTTGTAAGAATTTAGATTTCACCCTAAGTGTAGTGGAAGGCATTGAAGCGTCTTAAGCAGGAAATGACATGATCTCTTGTCAAAAGGTGATTTTGCACAGCTCTGTGAATAATGGATTTGTGACAGAGTGATATGAAATATGTATTTTTGTCTTCCTAGTTCCTAGCATGTAACTCCTAAAGTCTTTATAATCTCCAAAGACTTAACTGTCTTTTTTTGTATCCTATTGTGTTGTCCAATGGTTGGGGCCCCCTGATTTCCTAAGGACAGGGGCTGGTGGCCAGAGTCTAGAACTTTGAGGCCCACACTCCTCAACTTCTGGGGAAGGGAGAGGGGCTGAAGGTTAGTTTGACCATCAGTGGTAGGGGTGTAATTAGTCATGCCTATGGAAACATCCATAAAACACTAGGAGGACTTCATTCAGAGAGCTTGGATAGAGCCCGATATGTGAAGGTTCCTGGAGGTCGCACGTCCAGGGAGGGCGCGGACACCTTGTCAGTCTCATCACCTGGGGTTATGTATCCTTTCTAACCACTTCTATAGTAAACCAGTGAGCTGAAGTGTTTCCTTGAGTGTTTTGAACCACTCTAGCAGATTAACTGAACCTGAAGTTGGGCTTGTAGAAAATCCAGGTGGTTGGTCAGAAACACATAAACAACCTGGAGCTTGCAGTTGACCCTTCAAGTGGAGTAGGGGAGGCAGTGTTGGGAACTGAGCCTTCACCTTCTGGGCTTTGAACCACTTCTATTTGGACCATCTATTAACAGACAGACAATATTAGAACTAAATTAGAGGACACCCAGGTGGTATCCACTACAAAATTGATCACTTGCTTGGTATATGAAGAGAAAACCTTATAGAGGAGGTCACGGAAATCTTTTGTGTTGATTATTGAGTGAGAAGATGGAGGAAACCGAGTTTGGCTTTTCCCAGAGTGCAGGCTGTGACAACTAGAAGTTGCTTGGCAGTCCTTAAAGTGAAAAATAGATAACAGTGGTATTGTGGGAAGATAGACAGTCTGTGCATGCATTTTGAAGGTAGAGCCGTTTGGTGGGTAGGATATTGGAAGAAAGAGGTAGGGAGATTGGAGGATGCCTTCTAGGTTTCTGCCTCAAGTAAACATACTGACCTCTTAGATTGTAGCTGGCCTATAAAATCCTTTTTTCAGAAAAGGTCAAGCAGAATCGATCTGAACCCAGCCTCATGGGACCAGCAGAAGTGTCAGCTGTCCTCTGGCTCTGCCAGTGCAAGGAGCTCATACAGAAGCATCACCCAAGCAAGGATTCTGGTTCTCCCACTAATGAGGCCCTTCATCCCTTTCCTCTAGGATGAACTCTAAAGAATCTCAAAATTCCAGCAAACCACTAGGGGGAGCATGGCCTGCGTTCTGTGTCTGCTCTTGAAGGCTCTAAGTTTCCCTTCCTTCAGTGACTGGCTTGTATCAGCTTCAGTGCCTGTACAAATAGCCCTGACCTCTGGCCCCTTGCACTGCTTGAAAGAGTACCTGACATTTGGTAGGTGCTCAATAAATGTTAGTTGGTTTAACTGTTAGACTGAATTTTATCTTGTCTTATAGTGGGAGATGACACCTCTTGTTACTCTGCATGGATCCTGGACAAGAAAAAATGTGCATTTTCTGGGCCAGGAGGTGACCAGAGGGTATGGTTGTTGGGTATAAGATGAGGGAGCAGTTTAGGGACCAGTGGATTTTCCCTGATCCTTCCTTTTGGTCTTCCTTTGTAGACTTGAGATTCTAGAGCTTGGGAAGGATCCTAAGCTGAGGTCTGGGTTACAGTGGATATTTACACTGGGTGACTGAATATGTCTTCTTTGAAGCTTGACTGCCTTGCTCGAAGCTTGACACTACTTAAACTAGTAGTGTAGCTGTTAGCTGTGTATCCGCCTGTCTGTCGTTTCCTACTGGATTTTGTGATGTTTCTCCTACTTTAGCTTATGGCATTTATTTACATTGTAAACTCAAATCAATCAAAATCTTGTTTTGAGAATTTCACAGCTTACTAGAGATTAATAAGAATCATGAGGATTCTGGAAGTGTGACATTAAAGATTCCGTTAGGGCCTCTAGCAGGGTTTTGGCGGGGAGGGACTGGCAGATGTGCTCATTGAGCCCCCACGTCCTTATCTCGGGCTCAGCTGCTCCAGTGAATGTTTGACTTTTTTTTTTTTTTTTTTTTTTGTGAAGCGCTGCGAAGAGGAGGGAAGTTCTCAATACCTAGTTCCTGATTTAAGGATGGTGCTTTGACTTACAGCGTCTCCTGCCTTCCTCTCCCTTCCCTCCTTTTTGCTCTCCTTTTCTCCCCTTTTTATTTCTTCCTTCTTCTTCCCTCTTTCCCCTTTCTTCCTTCTCTTCTCATCCATCCTAGAGGTTGAACCTAGAGTGCTGAGCTACATCCCCAGCCCTTTTATTATTATTATTATTATTATTTGTAATTGGAAATGAGTTCTCACTAAGTTGCCCTCACCCTTGGAAACTTCCTTCCTCTGCCCTCTGCGTTCACTGGGATTGCAGGCATGTGCCACCAGGCCCAGGACAGAGTCTCTTCCGGTGCTTATCCCTGTCCTTCCAGTTATCCAGGTGATCCACTGTGTAAGTAGAAATAAGGCGACTGGTATCATCCAGACGCAAAGTCAGTGGCAGAAGCAGGCACTGCCAAGGTCTTCTGACCCTTGCTCCAGTCCTCTTGCAACTACAGTGCTGCTTTGGTTCACAAACTCAATTTTCTCCATGATTTTCGTGAGAAACAGAACTGAATGAAAAACAGAGTAAAATTTCCCCATAAAGTTAACATTGAACCTAACCACTGAATTTGATTCTGTTCTTGTCCAATTTGGTTTGTGAACAGAACCGTGCAAAGAATCAAGTTCGCAAGCCGAGGCACCACTGAACTCTCCTTAATATATACTAGACAGGGCCAGCCAAATAGCTCAGCGGATTAAAGCACCTGGAGTGCCCTGGCCCCGCCCCTGGGGCTCACTGAGGCAGCAATTGATGAGACTGGGCGTGGCGTCCGGCTCTGTAAATCCGGGCTCTTGGGAGGCTGAATACAGGTGGATGGATCACTAGCGTCCCATCTATGTAGCTTACCCATTTTAGATTTGTGTTATTGCTGTTCTATACCTGGGACAAGTAATTTTGACCTTGTTTCAGGTTTTTAAAAAAAATGTTTTAAATTAGTATAATACCATTCCTAACTTTTAGGCCTGCTGTGTTGAGTACATATAGATAAGCCAAGATTGGAGAGAGTATTTTAGGAAAGTATAAGGTGATGTGAAGCAGTAGGGTAGTATATTTTCCCAGCAGTCTGTGCATTAGGATGTTCTATATCTCAGATGCCAGAAGGATGATAGAACTATTTTACCAGTACTTAGAAAGATTCTCTGTCTTCCCCTGGGAACCCAATTTTATATAACTTTCCCAGAAAACTGTTTATCAACTAGTTTTCAAGATCAAGGGGGCACTGTTCCTTAGTAGAAAGTATACTGACCCAAGGGGTCCTTGGTTAGTATTTACTTAGTTCTTTGCCTGAGCCCAGTAGCTGTTTAACTATGGATTAAACATATGATGTCTCAGTGTTCCTGTGTATAAAATGGTCATAAACCTGTCTGCTGTATTTCAGAAGAACAAACAAAATAAGAGCTGTACGAGAGCTCTATATGTGGGGTCACTAGGACTGCCTGCTATGCCAGCTTTTGGACAGCTGCATCCAGGAGGCCTGGAGGTATCAGTAGGTCCCCAGCAGGGTAGGGGAGGCTGTGTTTATGTCATGTTTGTTGCCATGGGTGTGACTCTGAACTTGCCCAGGACTCTTTATTGGCCCTGACCTAGTATGTTTCCTCTCCATTACAGGAAGATGAGCGTCTGCTTAGGCTCCAGCAGTAGTACCATGAGTCCCTGTACTGGTTAAAGCCATCTCCACGACCCCGACAGGCAGCAAGGTAAGCAGAGAGGCCAGTCCAGGCGAGCTCCCGGGATGTGTGTGCATTTCCGCTCTGACTGCTGCTGGAAAATCCCAAGCAATACAAACAAGTCAAGGCAGTGCATCAGGGTTCCTCCTACCCCTGCCTGCTCCAGGACCCAGAGGAAGGGCTTGCTTCCCCTCCAAGAGCTCCAGCTAGCTCCCTCCCCGCCCGGCGGCGGGGATTCTTCCAAGTTACAAAAGAAAAAAAAAAAAAAAAGAGAGAGAGAGAGAGACACTGGAAGGGAGGAAAACAAGTCCACTCACTGTCTTCTCCCTTCTCCCCTCTGAGCTGCTCGAGCAAGTTCCCAGGAACAGTCTAGAGCCCCTGGTTGACTGGAAGGGAGGTAAGAGGCGTGGAATGCGTACGGAAACTGAGCTGATCGAAAGACAGTGCTGTTGCATGGAAGTATCCCAGAACTAAGAGAGAGACACAGGAAAAAAAAAAAAAAAAAGCGAGCGCGCCACTCTAGCTCCGGTGCAGTGTGAGCGTGCGCCCTGCCCCTGCGCCGCTGCTGCCGGGATAGGATAGGGTCTCCATGACAACCGGCCCTGGCCGGCCGGCAGCACTCGCTTGGCTGGACGGAGCCCCGCGAAAGGTCAGAGGAAGGAGCTGTGGGAAGCTCGCGGCAGGTATCGGGGCTTAAGCCAGTAGATGTGGGGGCCCCGGGCTCTCTGACCAGCTGAGGAGTGAGCCAGACTCTGCCGAGAATGGAGTGGGCAGGAAAGCACCGGGACTTTCAGGTAAGGGCAGTTCCAGATTGCTCCTCTTCTTTGCCGGCCCTATTTTTTTTTTGGGGGGGGTGCTCGTGGAGGGGCGGCGGGGGTGCTGTTTTCTGGACAGCGAACGAGTGTCTGTATTCTCTGCTCAGGGTTTGGGGCTCTGGAATGATGTCATGTTCCAACAGTTGGATTCTATTAGCTCCAGGAGGAGAGAAACAGCCAATTTTCGTGACTTTGCAGATCGAACCGATTCTCACTCTTGCTGAACCTGAAGTGTTTGGGCTTCCCTCTAGAAGACATTATTTTACTTTTATTTAGTACAGAACCACTGGTTATTTTTATGTAGAAGACTCATTTATGTAGAAAGGAAAACGTCCTTAGCACTGTTGGCAGGTCTTACATGGAAACTCCAGGGTCTTCACAGGGGCTTCGTTTCTTCTAATGCTTGCTATATTTGTCTTTTGGTGGTGTGCCTGACCTGAACAACAACAACAACAATAATTTAAAAGATAATTAAGCTCAGTAAAGAGTCTGTGGTGAGTTCCAGTCTCTCTGGAGGTTATTAGGACCTGACAGAGGACTGTCACAGGGATATCGGAGCAGGGCCTCATACTCTTCCTACCTGGTAGCTTGGTAAGAGGCAAGCTGTCCTTTCTCATTAGTAAGGTGGATGGATCATGGGCTTTCCTGAGTCCTGTGGGGTGGCGCTGTCCTGGGGTCGCCAGGCCTGCCCACAAGGTATCTTGTCCAGATGGTGCTGAGTGATCTCTTAGTAGCACAGAGCTGGGGAAGGAGAGCCACTGTACTTGTGTCCAGTGGATTCCTTCGGTTAATATCTTAATCTTATCTCAGGACACATGGAATGTACTCTGGGTACTCCTCTTACTTTAATAGTCTTAAATTTTGATAAAACTTGTTCTCACTTAGAGGAGTGAAGTGGCAGAAGCTCAGTGAGGCCCAGGGAGGAAGACTCTCCCACAAAAGGGGGATGAGATAATTCAGTCCTTGGTGATATTATTAGGAGGATGAAGCTGCAGACAGTTCCTGTGGGAGAGACCGGCAGATGTGCTTCTTCCTCTTCAGCCATATTCTGTCTTAAACGTTCGTCTCGGTCTCAGGAAGCTTTATAGATGCTTTTGGTTTTTCTTAGTAGGATGAAGGAACAGCTGCTGTCCTGGCTCTTGGGTTTTTCGTCTTGAACTTTCTGAACAGAATGTCTTTTGTATTCTGGCAAACAATGAGGGGGCCCTCTGATTAACTTCGGGTCAGCTTGCCAATGCAAGCACTGGCCATGTCCTTGATTCTGGCTCCCCAAATGTGTACGTGTATGCATCAGTGTCGTGGCCTGAGGGGCCATAAGGGTGAACTAAGCGGCCCTGAACCTCAGTCCGGCCACTACTAAAGTTAATTTTTCTGTTTGATACATGCCGGGAATTCTCTGTTTCGTTGAAATCTCTATTTTCCTGGAGGGTTGTGGCCTAGTACTGTTCTTTGGGACTAAAGATGAGGATGTGAGGAAGAGCTCTCTGAGCCTACTGGTCTCTGGGGAGCAATGCAAGTCCAGGATTTCAAGTTTCCTTTACTCATGGGGACGAGGTTAGGGCTGCCCCTGCCCGACCATCCCCGTCCTTGGGTCTCCACCTTTTCTCCTTGTTCTTCTTCTGCAGGGTCTCACTAGGTAGTTTAGGCTGGCCATGGGCTCATTATAGTTCATTATAGCTTAGCTTAGGCTAAGCTCCCTTTCTTAGAAATCCTCTTGCCTAAACTGCCTGAGTCCTAGGATTGATGCACCACCATATTCATTCTATTTCTAATGATATAGAAGAAAAATAATGAATTGGGGTTAGAAGATATGAGCCCATTGCTGGATTCTGCTGTTTTCCAATTGAGTACCTAATATATTTTATTTATTTATTTATTTATCTATCTATCTATCTATCTATCTATCTATCTATCTATCTAATGTATTCAGTATGGGGTCTCACTGTGCAGCTTGGATTCATAACGATCCTCCTGTTTTCATCCTCCCCAGTGTGGGGATTACAGGTGTGCCCCACCATGCTGGGTCTCAGTGGCCAGCTCAGCACACCTGGGGGCAGGGCCAGCGCAGCATGTGTTGCTAGGTATCAAACCCCAGTTCCTGTGCTTGCCTAAACAGGCGCTTAGTCCACTGAGCTATCTTGTCAGCCCTTCCTAACTTGTATAATAAGCTTTAGGATATTAGCTGCATGGTAGAGAAAATGCTAATAATGGCTTCATGGTTGGGAGGAACAAAGGGCATAGTTGCTATGAAAGTATTTCCAAGTAAACCAAGTCCTTAATGATATGATAGATTTTGAATTGAAACTTAAGCAGTGGTCTAGCTGTCTTCTGGAAAGCCACTTGGCCTCTCTGTTCTGATTGCCCCATTTATGCAGTGCTATATACTTTTCCACATCTAGAAATCAAAACGAAAAAAATCCCTAAATGTCTGAGATGTTTCTTTTTATTTATTTATTTGTTTATTTACTTATTTTTTGCGGGACTGGGATTCTATGTTTGAGATGTTTAAAGAAAGAAATAGGGTGTTCTTTGGGTCAGAGTGGGTCATTGTAGACTGAGTCTCACAAGTGATTCTTTAAGGATGAGGCTTTCTGTAGGTTGCTTGGCTCGTGTATTATATAATAGAGGACAGGGATTCCAAGAGATCCTTTGTTTTTCCAGTGTCCCTGTAATTACTGTGTCACACATCTGACTGGCTGGAAGAGAGGTTGTTGGACACCAGGGCTGGCTGCTTCGTCCTGCTGGGTTCTCCTGAGGAAACTGTCCTGAGTGGGCAGAGGGGTCTGTTTGAAAGGGTAGGGCTCTAACTGGTACAGACTGCTCTTGCTCTGAAGGTTTTGTTAGGGGCTAGGCAGCTTTTTCAGGAACTTGTGAGGCAAGCTATAGCTTAGGAGGAAATTAAAAAGAAAAACGAGGAAGGGAATTCCAAGGGCAGATCAGGCTGGGTTATGGGCCTGTGCCAAGGAAGGGAATAGCGGGGGCGGGGAAACTCCATGCAAGGTCGTCCCAGTTCTGTCCTCTGAACCTATAGGACAGGTGCTGTATTAGGAGCACCCTCCCTGCCCCCAGCAGCCTCAGCCTTTGGGACTGAGACAGGGGAAAAGCTGGTAGCTGAACCCCAGACTGGTGTCTGGTGAGACGCCTCAAGCAGACCTCAAGTAGGCAGGGTTGTCTTTTTTGTTTTGCTTTGCTTTATTTTTTTTAAAACAACAGCAAGCCTGGCGTGGTGCATGCCTATAATCCCAGCACTTGGGAGGCTGAAGCAGGAGGATCAGTGCAAGTTTGAGACCAGCCTGGGCTACAAAAGTGAGCTCAAGGCCAGCCTGAACTGCATAGTGAGACCCTGTTCTCAAAAAGACAACAAAACAAAACAAAACAAAAACAAACCCCAACAGCAGGGTTCTCCTTCCAAGAGACTGAGAGAACAATAGCCTCGAAGGCCTGCAAAAGTTGTCCACAGCTTTGGTTGGACTGCAGCTGTTCCCCTCTTCGCATCAGTCTGCTTCCCAGGGTTGAGTCACACATTGGATCCCTCTCTGTTCCTTGAGGATTAAACAGTAACATTCCTGCTCTCACTCCCTCTCTCCCCCTTCCTCTGCTCCCCAACTGGGTTCTTTCTCTTTAAAATTAGAATAATCAGTCACCCAAGGAAGTCGAAATTTTGAAATACCTGAGAGACTAGGCCAAGGGCATCCTCAGCTCTGCTGGCTGGGCCCCTGCCCCTGGAATGAAGTTTTGGGGAGGCACCCCAAACTCCAACTGTTAGAGCCTAGAACCTAAGAGGCTGTGTGTGTCTCCGTGCTGTATCTGATAGTAAAAACTGCTCTGGGGAAAGGGCCTGGTGCCTGAGGGAGGTGGGAGAGTCTGAGTCCCTTGGAGGAGTGGGACTGAGGGGGTGACGAGTCTCTTTTCCTTTTGATTTTCTTAGCTGTTAGCTGTCACTGCTCTGGTGACTCCTGATTTCCACTCTTGGGCCCAAAAGAGCATGCTGGGGCAGCCAAGGAATGGCAGCGCATATCTGAGCCTGGAGGAGGTCAGGCAGCAGCCCTCTCTGCCCAGCGCTGGCTTCGCCTCCCCTCTGTGTCTTTTCTGCGCTGGCTTGGGGGCTGAGGGTGGGATAGGGGACTCTACGGGCAGATAATTGAGTTCTTTGAGTTAGGGGGACCATGGAAAGTGGAGCAGGGGCCAGGAGGGCATGGGGGGCGGGAGACCATCTGGCAGAGTTGGCAGAGATTTCTCTTCAAAGCCGATGGGAAAGCCTGCATTAGTGAGTGCGTTCTTCAGGGAGTAAAAAGGGAGTCTGTACATCCCTGATGCCGGAGGGGAGGCCTTGCGAGCCCCTGCCTCAGTAGGCGGGTGGGGGAGGATCCGGGGAATCTGCCTTAGGGAAACGTGCCCAGGAGTGCTATGGTCGCACATAGACAGTCTGGGACCTGGAGTCTCTTTCTAGTCGCCTGCCTTAGAAGGGGTGTGCATGTGTGTGTGTGTGTGTGTGTGCGTGTGTGTGTGCGCGCGCACGTGCTTGCATGCGTGCGTGTGTGTGTGTGTGTGTGTGTGTGTGTGTCTGTGTATTTTGAAGGGAAAGGAAAGTGTTAAATGAATCCAGCCTACACACTTCGTTGAAGAATTTCTCCAAAGAGCCCCTCTCATTATCTTTGGTTCTGATGTAATGACTATGCAGTTGTTGGGGACTGTGTGGAAACTAACCTGATGCTCTTCTCGTCTAAAATTGCCTGAATATGCCGGGCGTGGTGGCGCACGCCTGTAATCCCAGCACTTGGGAGGCTGAGGCAGGAGGATCGGTGCGAGTTCGAGATCAGCCTGGGCTACAAAAGTGAGCTCAAGGCCAGCCTGAATTGCATAATGAGACCCTGTCTCAAAAAGACAAAATCAATCAATCAATCAATCAATCAATCAATCAATCAAATTGCCTGAATATTTGATTTCAGTCTTCCTATAAAAGGGCAAACTGTGTATGTATTTAGGGATGGAACTGCCTGATGTGGTAAAGGTCTGTCATGAAGCCATCCAGTTTTTCCAAGACACAGGTGCTTCTGTGTGCCCTGTTGTTGCAGAAGGGGACTGCATGGAGCCCGAGGTTGACTTGCAGGAAGCTGCAGAGTGGATGGAGGACCGTTTGAACCTGGGAGTGAGTTATGCTGACGGTCACAGGGACAAGATCGGGAACAGAGAATATTATTGGGAGCGAACAGGAGAAAGGATTCAGAGAAGGGAATTGGGGAGCAGAGGCAAGAGCAGTTCTCAGTGGCAGCAAGGGAAGGGAGGGAGGGAGAGAGGGAGGGAGGGAGGCGGCCTTCAGAGGTAGAAGGTCGGCCTGCCCCCAGGGCGCCCAAGCAGACGGGTTCAGGTCCTAACAAGAAGTGCTGAGAGGCTGGGTGGCTGGTTTTGAGGTCGACGCCCTAGTGTGTTTGTTGTCTGGCTCAGAGGCTTCCCTGGTGCTACATGTGCCCTCCTGGCTGTTTATCCATTAAGTCAGTGAAGACAGAGCATCTGGGCCGGGAGCTGGGGAGGATCCGGCTCACACAATGTCAAGTGTGAGACATACTTTCGTGTAAGTTGTATTAGATGCTGATTTCCTCTGCACTGAGGCTGTCCTCCCTCCATGGTGAGCTCTGTCAGTGTGATGAAGAGAAGAACCAGACAGTCTGAGGTTTGGGGTCTGAATGAGGGGTTAATGGCCATCTCGTGCTTGTAGGCTGAGAAAGAGGACAGGTTCCACTCTTAGACTCTGACTTAAGGCTGCGTTTGAGTGACAGAACAGAGCCAGCTAGAGTGCTGGGCTTGGGAGGAGGGAGAAGGCTCTGGGGTGGTGTTAAGGCTTCTCTGAGACCATCCGAGGATGGGGAGTGGTGGGAGAGTAAGAAAGGGAAAACTTGGGGGAAACCCTGGATAGAAAGTCAGCTACTTTATAGAGCTCTAGTTCTGCCAAGTGAATTGTGCTGTTCTTACCTATAGAGCTCTGACTATTGAGTTTTTATAGTTTTTTAAGTGGGTTAGCCTGCAGTGCGTGTGTCCCACTGTCAGCGACTCCAGTGACCGTTAGATGTCCAGTGAGTGGGTGGTGTGCCTTAAAGCGCCTGTGTGGTGGGCACTTACCTAGGCGGTGTGCAGTGCATGATTAGAAGCTGGCACTCGGGCATCTCAGAGGCCTTGCTGAAGAACATGACTTGATGTGTGACCTTGGGCAAGTTACTTAATCTTTGTACCTCAGTTTCTCTGAGACATCTATAAAATGGATATAATGATAGCACTTAGCTTGTAAGAACTGGGGTAAGGATTAAATAGAATGATACATGGAAAGCTGTAAAAATTCTTCTGTCTCAGTGCCTGGAATATAGGAAATGCTGAATGCTTTCCATTATACAGAAATTATTATCTGAGAGGGAAGGGAAGGGTGGTGTCTTTTGTATTGGAGTTACTTCACCAGGAACAAGCCCAGTTGCTCATTTAGAAGTAGTTTTTATGGGGCTGGGGATTTAGCTCAGTGGTGCAGTGCCAGCCTGGCAAGCATGAGGTCCTGAGTTCAGTTCCCAGTGTCAAAAATAAACTAAAGTAAAATGAAATAAAAGAAAAAACTTCAAAAAAAAAGTAGTTCTGACTTTGTTTTTTAAATTAAAAGTTATTATTAGTTATGCGTTTGTAGTATGTACTGTTGACATTCATGTTGGGGAGCAGGTACATGTCCATAATATTTCTTTTTAAATTTTTTAAAAATTTTTCATTCATTTATTTTAGTACTGGGTCCTGCTATGCAGCTCAGGCTTATAGTTATCCTCTTGTCATAAGATATCTTAATTATTTTATTGTTTCTGTTCTCCTTTCTGCCCCCCATCTCTAGATCTCCTTCCATTTGCAAAGCGTCCACCTCCCTGTCTCCTCTTGTGTTCTGTGTACCCACTGAGACTCCGGTAAGGTCTCCATGGGAGTCCTTCTAGACCCACCACCAACATAGTTGCAGCTTCATCCTCCTGTAGGATGCCCGCCCTCCATGGGCCAGGGAGATCTTCCAGAAATTCTTTTTGCCTGCCCCTTTCCAGGGGCCCCGAGTCCTGCTTGATGTGGGCCTGGAGGCCTTTCACGTGACAAATGTAGTGCTTGGTGCTCTGGACACAGGCTTCCTCAGCTGGCTTTCCTCACACACTGACCACGTGTCGTGGAAGACCCAGTTTAGAGCACAGGCTTTGTAGCCATCTCTGGGGCGGCTCATAGTCTGGCTTTTCCTTTTTCTGTCTATAATTTTTTTTTTAATCATTCTCTATAAGCCTCATTGTCCTCATCTATAAATTGAGGGTAGTCACCTACCCACTCCAAGGGCTATTTTAAATGACTTTTAATATAAGGAAAGCACTCTGTTTAGTTTTGGACCCCAGTATGTTGTCAGTAAATGTTAGCTATTACGTCTACATCCTAGGACTTTTTCCACTAATACATAGCAGAACACCCTCCCCAGGTAGTTGGAAGATCTGAGGCTTAGCTCTGGCTCTACTTTAGACTTACTGCCTGACCTGAAAGGAAGTAATTTTGTCTTCTCTAGGTTACGTTTTCCTCTTCTAGAAAGTAGAAGGTATGGATTGAATATCTCATTGATATTTGGACTTGACCTTTCAACTATAGTGTGTGGCTTGTCTTTCCACTAAATTTCCAGAAGGCCTATGACATTGTTTACTCTTGGGTACTGTTTACTTCCTCAAATGGCCAACACACGTGAAAAGTATTTGAGTAACATTTAACCCATCACCTGGATTCTAGGAAGCACTTTGAATTGGCTCCTGTCATGTGGAAACTGGAAACTTCTCCAGTACAATGGGCTTGGTGATAATTTCAAGGAGGCCCCAGCCCTTAGTATGCCAGAAAGTGCCAGTTATTATTAAGGAAGAAGGTGCGTTTCAGTTGACAACCCTTGCTGCTGAATTAAGTATTAGTAGTTATTCTGTTTATTATTCCTTTGTAAACTGAGCAGTGTTTCTTTGTGGCTAGTCTGTGAGGTTTGCTCTTCTGAGAAATGTGAGACTATGGACCCTTTCTTTTGCTTTTTTTCATATATTTAATACAGGGTCTAACATAGATCAGACTCATAGTGATCCTCTTGTTATCAGACTCCCAAGCACTGGGATTACGGGTATGCCACCATGCCCAGTCTCAATGGCTGTGTCAGTGAGCCCCACGGGCAGGGCTGGCACAGCATGCAGAGGATCAAACCCTGGCCTCTGCACTCTGCCTGAGCAGGCACTTTAGTCCACTGAACTATCAGGCCAGCCCCAAAAATGTCCAATTAAAAAAAAAAAGTGTTTAGTACAGGATCTCACTATGTACCTCAGCAGTGCTCCTCCTGTTTTCAGCCTTCCTATGCTGGGATTATAGGCATGTGACACCATGCTCTGGAGGCAGGGGCAGGGGCAGGGCCAGTGTGTGGTATTGGGGATTGAACCCTGGTATCTGCTTGCCTAAGTAGGCACTTAGTCTGCTTTTTCCCCATGTATTTAGTGCAGGGTCTACAGGGTCTCACCACACAGCTCAGACTCATAGTGATCCTCCTATTTTCAGCCTCCCAAGCACTAGAATTACAGGTTTGTGCCACCATGCCCAGTCTTACAGACCCTTTCTTTACATCTTGGGTAGATAGTTTACATCAACAGAGCAGTGATAACTGTCTTCTGATCAGCACGTAGATCAGAGCTCTTGTACTCTGCTTCTGTAAAGAAATACATAAACCAGATGGGAATCTGACCAAATCAGAGGAGGATCGAGGCTGAGAGGATCCTCTCGGATGGCCACCGTGCTTTATGGTGCTGGAGGAGGAACATGGCAGAGCAGGATGGAAGGTGGAAGGGTTGGTAGGAGGCCAAGGCAGAGTGGAAACTCAAGAGTCAGAGAGATCTAGGTATTGAAGGTAGCAAGTGGTTATAACTAAAACGGGTCTCTCAAGACATGCTCCAGACATTGTATCTTCCCATGAGACATCTCGGGAAGCCCTAGGTGACACATGCCCAGCAGTTCACTTTGACTACTCCCTCAGGATGGGTATTTGAGGAGGTTGTAATCTGTTTCTGAAAGGAGCAAGTAGCTCCTTATCTACAAGTAAAATTATAAAGAGATTTTCTTTTCCAGCTGCAAGAAATAGGAACTTTTGCTGCCAAAGTTAGCAGTGTTTTAAGTCCTTCAAATCTCCTTTGAGTGGTACCAAAGCTCTCAGCTTTGTTGTTATCTCGTGTTGAAATTTGCCTGGAAAGGTCATATCAACAGTGCCAATTTATGAGCCTGCTCAACCCAAGCACGCTTATGGCGTACTAAGGAGTTCCTGAGAATAGGTGCGTCACAGATTTTCCCTTTGAGTGAGGCTGTATATAACAAGTTTCTTTTTGCTTTAGAAGATGAAATGCTGTAGAGTAAGCTCAAATAGTATACCGCTTCTGGAGCTTTATTTTGGTAGACTCCCATAGACAAGACTCAGATTCTGTAGTGGCTCCCTATAAATTAGAAGAATCTCAGCTTCTTACAGTTATCAAAATGAGGCTCCCTGCTCCTTGCTGGAGGTAAGTTTCCTCGACACAGTTAATACCTCAATCACACATTTACGAGCAGTTTATGACCTACCATAAGTTCTGTTGGAGAATTGAAAGATGGCGAAGACCCGTGGAGGTGTACAAACCACAGTGGGACTTTGTGGTTGTTATCTTTAGACAAGAAAGTCAGACCCGTGCATCTATAGCGTATGTCACTTGCCAGAAAGGATGGAAATAGGGAAAGGAAATGAAAGAGTGTGACTGACCCTAGCGGCTATGTTCGGTGTGACAGGAAGATACCTAGGATGGTGCAGATGATCCTGGCAGTGGCAGTGACCTTGGTCCTTGCCCTTTTTTTTTTTTTTGTCTTTTTGAGACAGGGTCTTGTTATGCAGTTCAGGCTGATCTTGAGCTCACTTTTGTAGCCCAGGCTGGTCTCGAACTTGTGCCGATCCGGCTGTCTCAGCCTCCCGAGTGCTGGGATTACTGGTGTGGGCCACCACGCCCGGCTGGTCCTTGCCCTTTGGCTTGCCTGAATCAGCTGCTGTGCTGAGACTTGGTGTTTTTGGAGTCTAAAAAGTACAGAAGTTTCTTATATCCTTTGCCCCCCAGAGGTAGGAATGAGCTCTGGGTGTGAGTCATCCCCGCTGGTCAGGGTTAAGGCCAACTATGCTGGTAGAGCCAGCTAGGGGGTACTGGTGGTAAGAAAGGTAGTGGTTTTGTTTACTCTGAGTAGTGTCCAAGGGGAAGTGGCAAGGATCAAGTTAAAAAGAAAACAACTGCAAATTTGTATTTCATCTAAATCTCATTAAATAGCGTGTGTGTGTGTGTGTGTGTGTGTGTGTGTGTGTGTGTGTGTTATGAGACAGTGTCTGGTTAGTTGAGGCTGACCTTGAATTCGATATGTAGTCCAGGCTTGGTATGAACTTCTATTAGACATCCTGCCTCAGCCACCTGTGCACCTCCATGCTTGATGTGGAAATTTTAGAAGCCTTTCTTTTTTTCAATCTCAGAACCCACACAACTGTTGATGAATCCCTGGGTTTTGGAATCAGTGCTGTACAGACTTGTTTTCACATGCAAAATCTTAAGATAGGTGTACAGCGGCATGGCCTCACTGGAAGAGGAGATATAAAGTAGAAAACCCTTTGGGGCTGTGATTTTTGGGAGCTCTGGAGTCCCTAGAACAGTTAATAGTTTGTTAGTAGATGGTGCAGGGATGACTGCTGGTATTCCCTATGGGATTATTCCTCAGCTTTTCCTGTTAATTAACAATATTTTTTTTGGGGGGGGCACCTCATCTCCACTATCACTGTTAGTTGACAAAAAACAAGGGAAATCCACTTTTGATTTTCTTTTCAGAAACTTAATTTATTCAGGAGGCTGAGACTGTCAGGATTGTCAAGAGTTGGAGACCAGCCTGAAATATATAGTAAGACCCTGTCTGGATAAACAAAAACAAAAACGCAACAAAAGAAGGAAAAATAAACTGAATTTATCCATTTGATGGATACACATGGATTGTCCATTCTGTTCCAGCTGCTGTTCTGTGTGTTAAGATGGAGAGATAGCCAAAAGTGCAAAGACTTTGTCAGGAAGTTTAAAGCAGATCAGGGAGCCGGGCATGGTGGTGCATGCCTGTAATTCCAGCACTTGGGAGGCTGAGGCAGGAGGATCAGTGCGAGGTCGAGACCGGCCTGGGCTATAAAAGTGAGCTCAAGGCCAGCCTGAGCTGCATAGCAAGACCCTGTCTCAAAAAGAAAAAAAAAAAAA
>PVJA010022420.1:0-34334 GCA_004027025.1 Myocastor coypus
GTTTATTTATTTATTTTTATGGCCGGCTCAGCCTGCCCTGAGGGCAGGGCTGGCACAGCATGTGGTGCCTGGGATCGAACTGCGGTCCCTGAAGCCGCCTAAGCTTTCCCAAGCAGGCGCTTTAGACCACTGAGCCATCCTGCCGGGCCCCTGGAACAAGTGTTGAAGCAGAACAATCACACAAAAAGCCCACTGAGTCCCTGTATCTTATAAGGGGGGGGGCATGACTCTGATGATGATTAGCTTTCCTTTGCTCGAATATATCTTCTCAGGAACTCCATGAAACAACCCAAACTGCATAACTTTCATCTTCCTGTATAAGAATTCTTACAACAGTAAGGTCATGTTCTTAATCCAATTGAGTTGTGTTGTCACACAACGTTAGGACAATATCAGTAATCATTTCAGCCCTCAAGTCACGTAATTTAGGCTGAGGAAGTTTTGGTGAAAGGTATAATAGAGAAACCATAATCTACTTTGTCTCTTTATGGAATGCAGCTATCCAATATAGACAGAATGTATGGAGAACCTATTTGAGTACTTCCAAAAGTAAATAATAGAAGGGAACTACAAGAGAGGGACTGGCTCATGAAGTGTCCATAAACTGGTGGTAACTGTGCCATTTTGGCTTCTGATAAGTCCCAGTCCTGAGCCTAACATGGCCCAATAACCAGAATGAGCTCTAGAAGCATGAATGTAAATGAGTAACATGGAGAAAAAGTAGATAAGATCCTCTATTTTACTGTTTTCTCTCCTTCCTTTTCTTAGTATAGTCATAAGACAATCCCAAAGCAGAAGTGCTGGTAGTAGGACCCCATATGCCCATCTACAACTTTGAGAAGTGAGGACTTACTTCTTTTAGAAGAGTACCTAGTCATAAGAGGCCCATAAATGGAAGAGAAGAAAATGTGGTACCTATAAAGTCTGAGGAAATATTGGATAACAAATTTCTACATTCAGCAAAAGACATAAAACTTTGGATTTGAGATCAGTGAAATCCAAACAAGCTAATTCCAAAGAAAACCACACTCAGACACATCGTAATAAAAGTATTTAAAACAATATAAAGAAAAATGTCTTGACTACAGCTAGAGCAATACAAAACATTACTTACAAGGAAGCAGTGGCGTGAATAGCTGTGAATTTTTCATTGAAGCAGAAGTAGGGCGCTGTGGCCATCCTACTCATATGCACACAGGCAAGGTTAAGTCAGTGTTTGACCTGAGCCCTAGGGAACCATCCTGTAATCTTGCTGAAACATGGCAAGTGGGGCCAGCTATGACGACAGTTTCTCACTTGGCTCGAGGCCCTGAGCCAGGTCCGTACTGACCTCCCCGGTTCTGATTAAGTATAAGAGCGTCCACTTTGCCTCCTCCTTGTGAAGTTTAGCTGTGGGCTGTAAAACTTCTGAACTGAAGTCTACAGTTAGTTCCCTGACTGCAGAGTGACCCCCCTGGTCATATTGTTAATCATCTAAACCAGGTGCTTCATTGTCATTCTGGGGGACTAAAGATGCAGATTGTTGACACTGCACAGATCTTGCTTATGCTATTTTAGTAATCAAGTGTTTAATTCTGCTTGGATTTGCTCCTGCCTTGCGAGCAGAACCTGTGGAAGTGCTCCAAGTCAAGCCAGCAGCTGCTGCCTTGTTGCTGCTCACAGAACACTTGACACTCATCATAAATCATTTAGGCTAGAAGGAAAATGGAAAATATTTTTAAAGTGTTAAAATAAAAGAACTGTCAACACAGAATTTTGGGTGAAAATATCCTTCTGGGAGAACAGGAAAATACAGATATTCTCAAGTGAAAGAAAACTAAGAATATTAATACAAATATAATTACTCTTCAGATTTACTAAAGAAAGGTTCGCACTCAAGATGAAGGTTGAGGAGGTTTAATGCAGAAAGGAATGTGACAATTCCCATATTCGCGGAACAATACAGTAAATAATAAACAAGTGTCAGATTATTCTCTTATCATGATTTGTTAAAATATATTCATACAAGAGCATCACTATTCATTTGAGCTGCATCATGAGAACATGTAAAACCTATACTAAATACATAAAAAATAATAATATTAGATTTTAATGTTTTAAAATTTATAACACAGCTATAATGTTAAATGAATTCTAGCAAATGGATCAACATGTAAGTGAGATTTCTATGTTACTTTGAAGTAATAATCCATTTGACCTAATAGATTTCAAAATTTAAATATGTATACTATAAATCACTAATGGAAAAAGTGCTAAAGATATACAGTACAAGCAAAAACATAACAGAAAAATGAATGTTTATTACTAATGTTCAAACAACCCTAAAGAAGAGAAAAGAATAAATGTAAAAGAGAATAAACAAAAAAGAGTAGATTGAAATCTAAACCCACCAACAAGAATCAAATTAAATGTAGTAGACTCTTGACTCAATTCATTTAAAAGGACTGGCTGTAACTCGAGTTGGTTGTAAATCAAGATTATTTTACCCCTAAGAAATAAGGGAAATACCCATCATGCATTTGGAACCTACCATGCACCCTTTACCTAACCTTTTCATAATAAAAAGGGTTGTATAATATGTATAATTTACCTGAAACACCGATAATTTCCATAGTGTATTTACCAAAAAGCTATAAAATATACCCAGCTTATCAGAAACAATACTTTCATTCTTCTTTTTCCCCTTTTTATTTTTTACAGAGAGTACGAACACTTCCTTTCTGTACTCACCATACACGTTGACATCTTTGGCTTACAGGAAGGGGCATAAGGTGGTGGTTGCTTGGAAGGAGAGTTCCCTTCCATAAGAACATCATGAATCTGGCTCTCTTCTTGGGACAGTGTAGTCCACTGGGACCTGATTCTGGCTCACTAGGTTTTCAATCTTCTCAGAAATTAAAAATGGGTCTGAGCTTGTTCATTTCTGCCTTTTTAGAAAACACTCTTTTGTTATGTTACATGACATTGTCATTGAGCAACTGAGGGGAGGGATTGGCTCTTCCCTGAGAGGTCTTCTCTACAGGTGTTTGCAGCTCTGTCTGTTTTGCAAGATTTGCTTTGTTTCAGAAGAACTTTGCAGCACTGATTGTTGATGTCCCTGCTCTTCAGAAAGCTCCTCAGCTGGTACTGTCTGTTGCTCAGACAGAAATTGCTGAAGTTCCTCTGTAGACAATTCCTTTGAGTGTTCCTCCACAAGTTCCTGACCATTACCACTGTCTACCTGTATAAGAACTCTGTTATGATGACAATGTCATCAACTACAGGGTCAGTTGAAGCCTCAGGCTCCTCTACAAAGCTTTCAAAGGCTCTCTACTCTATAACTTTAGGTCATACTTTCACAGGCAGATCTCAGTGTACTCAGAGAGCCATGGCCCAGGATTTCTCAATTAACCCATATAGGAAAGGATGTTGTCATGTTCCTTCCAGAACTCTTTAAAGGTTAAGTCTGCATCTGAAACAATCTGGAAAAACTTCAAGAGGAGTTCCTTGGTGTATATCTTGTGAAAGTTAGCTGTAACCTGCTGGGCCGTAGCATGCAGTAGAGCAGTTCTGTAGGCGTCCCTTTTAGGTCATCATTTTGATCCAAGAAGTCAGTATTGGTAATCCCAAATCACGTCATTGGAATCTCACCAGGGTAATTCCAATCTACCACTTCCCATGCAACCCACAGCGAAAGTAAAGACACCAAAACATATTTATAACTATTGGGGAGTCAAGGGGCTCTAAGTCCAGCCACAGAGATGGTTCTCTGGAATTAAGAGAGTGATCCAAGGCCCCACCAGGTTTTATTCATTGGAGGAGTGACTTGAGGAAGAATGACTGAGAATTGTGGGAGGTAGTGAATACTGTGAGCTGAGCTAGGTGGGGGTCCTGCATTTACATCTGCCACCTGCAGAGGATATGCAGAGAGAGTAATCTGCATAAGGCTATTTACATAGTAGCTAATGTTTTGGGTAGTCTGATGCTTCAGCTTTGATGCCATTTTTCAAGTCCCAGGAAGTCATAGTCTCTGTCTCCAGGCTCCTTCCCAGCTGGCAGCGCTGAGCATCAGCTCTTGGACCTGTCAAGTCCAGGCTCACATTAAGGAGCAGCAGGTATAGGTTACCAGGAAGACATGCATACCACCTTCAAAGACTATCATCAGCACCTCAGCTAGACCAATATGCATTGCTTAAGGCCAATTGAGAGGGTAAACAAAAGTCCTAGCCAGCTCTTACATATCAATACAAGGAAATAGGGCCAGACTCAGTCAAAATAGAGACAGTTGCTCTTCCTTCAAGGAGAGCTGGTTACACATTCCTCCACAAGTTCTTCTAGGTGGGTGGAACTAAGCCCAGAGCCTTGGGGATTCTTCAGCCAGTTCATCTTCTAACTCTCGTTGGTGAGTGAGAGCACTGTCCATGACGAGGAGATCCTTTTAGCCTTTAGATGTTTCTTAAGAGTAGAACAGAAAGACTACTTGGTCTACTCAAGAAAAGATATTCTATTTTTAAGGGGAGGCGTGCTGGCTAAGCCATCCTCAAGGGCAGGGCTGGCACAGCATGTGGTGCCAGGGATCAAACTGCAGTGCCTTGTCCCTGCTAAGCTTGCCTAAGCAGGTACTTTAGACCAGTGAGCTATCTCACCAGCCCAAGAAAAAATAAACTTTTTTTTTCATGAGCAGAATAGATTTATTGAGGGAAAGAAAGCTCCTGTCTGGGAGAGGGACAAGAGGGGGGTCCCGAGTGGGTATCCCCCCGAAAAAATAATCTTATTACCCACATTTTGTGTTAGATCTCCATATGCCTTCCCAACTTGTTTTTTATGACCTTGTGCTTTCTGAACATGCTAGTGGCTTCAGAGAGATAAAGCAAGAGTCTTTATCTTGGCGAATAGTAATAAGGCTAGCCTATCCTTCATAGGCCTGTGACCTAGCATTTTCTTCTCTTCATGGGTAATGTATGCTCTCCTGGACATCTTCTTTCAGAAAAGGCCAGTTTCATCAAAGTTGAAAACTGATGAGAGCAGAAGCTGTTTCTCTGTGTCATCTTTTCAAAGTCATGCATGTAACTTTCGGCAGCCCTTTCTCCTTTCTTTTTTGTTTGTTTATTTGGTACAGGAAATTTAACTGAGGAATTTGCTCTTGCCAGACAGGCACTGGGCCACTGAGATATGTCAGTGTTCCATCAGCGGCCCTTTCCTCAGCGCTTGCTGCTTCACTGAGCACACCATGAATGCTGGTTCTTGCTTTTAAAAGCTGTGAACCACGCCTTACTGGCATGAAATATTTCACCATTATCACTCATTGATGGATTATACTTTATGAGCTCTGCATTTATAGCCTTAGTTTTTCACAAATTAGACTCAGTCTATAACCTACCATCTGCCTTTCATTTGTCCTCACTAATAGTAGCCTTTCTCTCTTGTCCAACAGTGCTGAACATGACTTACTAATTTGAGTAACACCTCTCGCACTGCTAGCTTCCTTGGACAAGTCATTTTTCCTCTAAGAAGTTGTGAATTTAGACATGTTGCACGTATAAGCATGATTGGCCATACAAATGCCATTTTTGTAGTTCTCCACAATGCTATTCTTCTTTTTCATTGAGATTGCTTTCTTTAGCATTCCTTTCTTCCTTAGCTCCTTTTCTAGCTTTTTGGGAGACATTTCGATACCAGTAATTACAACAGTTATATAAAGCACTGACCAAAATCATGTCCACAAACATGGGCATCTGAACTGAAACTGATACTTAGGTATTTCCATAAATGCTTTACTGGCATCAAGAGTCTCTTTGTTTACAAGCCTACAAGCTTATAGCATTTAGGTCATAACACAAGACTTCGGTTGTAAGTTAATCCAAAAATTCCAGTCATAACCCAAGTTATTTGTATGTGAGGGAGGTCATAACTCAAGGGGCCAACTGTACGAATGGTTTAAGCCAACTAAATTTAAATCCTCATGACTATATTACAGGTTGTATAAGAAACTTATATAATGTCATAACTTCATGAAAGTAAAAGGATGCAAAAAGACATCAGTAATTAATTCACAGCTAAGTAGCACTCCAATGTATAAAACTACCACATCATTTTTATCCATTCCTTTGTTGCTAGACATCTGAGTTGCTTGCAAGATTTAGAAATTATAAATTGTGCTATTATAAACATGGGTGCACATACATCACTCTGGTATGATTTTTTAAATCCTTCTGGGATGACACTAAGAAGCAGAATAGCTCAGTAAAATGGGACTTATAATTCTAGCTTTTTTAGGACTCTCCAGAATGATTTTCCCAGTGGTTGCACCATTCTGCACTCCCACACCTCCCACCCAGTGGAGAAGGTTTCCTTTTTCCCCACAGTTCCTTCAGCATTTGTTATTAGCTGACTTCTTGATGACAGCCATTCTTTTTGGGGTGAGGTGGAATCTCAGTGTTGTTTTAATTTGCATCTCTTGAATGATTGATAATGTTACATATATTTTCCATATTTATTTGCATTTGTATTTCTTCATCTGAGAAACGTGTTTTCACATCAGATGTCCATTTCAAATGGGATCTTTGAGTTTTGTGGGCCCAACTTTTTTCAATTCTACTACTACTATTATTATTATTATTATTGTTGTTGTTGTTGTTATTATTAATTTGGTATAGGGTTTCGCTCAGACTCATAGTGATCATTATGTCTCAGCCTCCCCAGCACTGAGGTTACAGGTATGTAACACTATGCCCTGTTTCAGCACTGACACGCTGCACCCAGGGTTCTGGGGCCAGCATAGCATGTGGTACTGGGGATCAAACTCAAGACCTTGTGCTTGTCAGACTGCTGATCTATCTTGTTAGCCTTCAGTGCTTTACATGTTCTAGGTAGAAAACTTTTCTCTCAGAGATACATTGCCACTACTTGTATGCTGTGATTTTCCCCATAGTGAAGTGATTATTCCCTTTTTGTGGAGTTGACATGTGTAGGGGACATGAAAAGGTGATGAATAAAGTCAAATATAATAGAATCAGGCTGGAGTTCCAAGGATGATTGTCTAAGTTTGGGGGAACTGAAAGACACAGGAAAGAATGAATTAGAATGTGAAGGAATAATCAGAAAGGGAAGACACAATGTTTATACAGTTGAAAGTTTAATTTAAAGTAGTAAATGAGAAAGAAAGAAAGACCGAGGATCAATAGAAGAAAATGAAAAAGGAAGGTAAAAAAACCTAACTTAGAGGTGTCTCAAATTTTCTGGTCAAGGAGATTATGGGACCTCAGAGGAAAGGAATAAATGAACTATAGTGTGTCTAAGGAGAGTCACCCAGAGAAAAACATTCTCTCAGGCTTTCACAGAAAGCAAACTGGCCAAGCAATGGCCGTGACTCATCCTGAAGGCTGACACTGACAACACTTCTACAAAACACTGTATATGGTTCCAAAGTTAATCCTGAGGGGATTTGATCTTGCAAGATACAAAAGATGAATGTTTTGTTATACAGGTCTTGCTTTGACTTTCCCTTGATCACCCAGCAAAAAAGCTTAATTACAAGGCATGAAATGCAGAGCTAGATTGGTTAGATGAGCTGTGGGAGGCTAGAATCAATAGCCTCCAACACTGCAAGTTTCACTGGTGGCCCCCTGCAATTGTGGAACCAAAATTGGACTGTGTATGCATCTGCTTCCTCTTAATTCAAAGAGAAGAATTATTTTTTTTTCTTTTTTATTTCCTTAGCAACATCAGTAGGAAGGTGGGTCACGTCCACACAATGTGCTCTGTATAACTATTGTGAGGACAATGTGCAGTGTGTCAACTGCTGAAAGGAAGAAAAAAGGAAAAAAAAATGTTTATTGAAAGTGTTAATGTTTAATTGTTTGATCAATCTTATACACTAATATCTGTTAATCTAAACTGATCTGATGATGAAAATATGCAATATAACCATGGTTAAATCTTTCTGGGTTTGAAATTCTGTACTATATGTAAACAAACAAACAAACAAACAAACAAACAAAAACTAAACAGTGAAAAAGTAAGGAAGAGAGAAAGAGAGCAAAAAAGAAAGCAAGAAAAGGATACCTGAGAGATGAGAGGAAAGCAAGAGTAACTGCAAAATACAAAATAAACAAGATGATGTCCAATCAGACAGAAAAGGGATAGCCAATCGGACAAATAAAGGAGAATGAAAATAGTAAAATACTTCTGGTGTTTTCACAGTGATAGCGTCCATGGTGCACACTCCAGCCAACTTTGCCTTGGGAGTTGTGCTGCACGTGGAGCTGATTCTAGTCTCTGAATGTGGGGGTTGGTGGAGCTCTCAAGATCCCAAGGCCTGGCTCCTCCTGCTGCTTCACACACTTCCGCATTTCTGGTCTTGCTGATTACTCTGCCCTCGAAAGACTTGTGTATGCATGTTTACCTGGCTCTGTTGTCCTGGATCTTGGTGTTACCATTCGTCTGCCTGTCAAAGACATGTGCCAAATTTATCTTTCTTTATAAAGATAGTAGTTTTTTTTTTTTTAATTTTGGGATCCTTTTTTTAATTCTTTATATGCTCTAGATAAAAGTTCTTTGTGCGAAGCACACCTGGCTAATTTTTTTTTTTCCCAATTTGTGTTTTTCATTTAATCTGTTGGTGACTTCTGGGTATATTTCCAAAAAAAATTGAAAATGTCGTACTACAATGATATATATGCACCCATGTTTATAACAGTGAAATTTGTCATAGATAAATTTTTTTTTGTCTTTTTGATACAGGGTCTCGCTATGCAGTTCAGGCTGGCCTTGAGCTCACTTTCGTAGCCCAGGCTGGTCTCGAACTCGCACTGATCCTCCTGCCTCAGCCTCCCGAGTGCTGGGATTACAGGCATGCGCCACCACGTCCGGTGATAAAGTTTTTTTATTTTTTTTTTATTTTTTATTTATTTATTTATTTATTTTTTAAATTTTTATTTATTTATTTATTGTTTCAGAACCTTTGTTTGTTTATTCACTCATTTTCATGGCCGGCTCAGCCCGCCCCAAGGGCAGGGCTGGCGCAGCATGTGGTGCCGGGGATCGAACCGCGGTCCCTGAAGCCGCCCAAGCTTCCCCAAGCAGGCGCTTTAGACCACTGAGCCATCCCGCCGGGCCCCGATGAAGTTTTTTTAAAAAAGAATTTTTTATTTTATTTTTTTCTTGTTTCAGAAGTTTTGTTTGTTTATTTATTTATTTTTATGGCCGGCTCAGCATGCCCTGAGGGCAGGGCTGGTGCAGCATGTGGTGCTGGGGATTGAACTGCAGTCCCTGAAGCCGCCTACAGGTGCTTTAGACCACTGAGCCATCCTGCTGGGCCCTGTCATAGATAAATCTTAAAAACAACTCAAATTCCCATCAAATGAGGAATGGATAAAAAAAAATTGTGATATTTTCAGACGATGGAGTCTTACTGAACTATAAAGAAAGATAAACTCAAGACTTATAGGTAATTGATACAACTAGAGACTAAACTCATGTGACATAAATCAGATTAGCATGCATAGACATCATATTTTCTTTCTAAAGGAAGAAACTGAAAGAATAAATGAAATCTGAATGATAAAATAGATACTGTGAAAGGGAAAGAAACTGCTCAAAAGAAAGGACAAGTGGGATAGGGTAAAGGAGAAAGGAAACAAGTAAGGGAAAGTATATATATACAGACAAGATAGCTAAGGTAATTGTACTACTAATTTCTACTAAGCAGTGGAAAGGAATATTTAATGCTTCATTGTTTGTTTGATCAATTTTGCATGCCTGGAGCTGGTAATCTGAAAAAAAAAACTTTGAAGGTAACAATATGCAATATAACCACCATTGTTCATTGCATATCATCTTGTTTTAAAATTCTGTATCATTATCACTGCTTTTTTTCGTCTTCACCTTAAAATAAAAAAAGAGGGCCCGGCGGGATGGCTCAGTGATCTAAAGCGCCTTTTTGGGGAAGCTTGGGCAGCTTCAGGGACCGCGGTTCGATCCCCAGCACCACATGCTGCACCAGCCCTGCCCTCAGGGCGGGTTGAGCGGGCCATAAAAATGAGTGAATAAACAAACAAAGGTTCTAAAACAAGAAAAAAAATTAATAAATAAAACTTACAAAAAAAAAAGAGATGAGTGAGATGGCCCAGGGCCCTCTGGATCCTCATTTGACCCAGAGCCCAGTCTCCACGTGTGAGTGAGATGACCTGGGGTCCACCGGATTCTCATTGACGGAGAACCCAGGCCCCACATTTGAGAAAAATGGCCTGGGGCCTGACCAGCCTTCATTCAACTCAGAACCCATACCTAGCATGTCTGGTATGGAACCCTGTGGCAAAACTCCCTGCAGAGAAGCTAGAGGCAAGACGCACCCAACTGACGTAGGAGCAGAACATTTTTCCTGAATAGCACAGCAGGTTCACCTCCAAGGTCTGCAGCAGGAAGAAGTAGAACTCAGCAGCCAGACCCAAGCCACACCCACCCAGACAAGTCTGAACTTGGTAAATCTTGACCTGGTGCTAAGATAAAAACTCTACCAAAACTCTACACAAAAACTCAGAAGAAAGTGCTATTCAAATTGACAAAGAGAAGGATCAAAATGCACTCTCAGGCCCAAGCTTACCCAGAACAAATGTAGGAGACCATAGCATAGAAGAAATTGGAAATCACATACCTTAAATCTCTGGAATAATAGCATCTGAGGTAAAGAAACAACTGCAGAAAGGTATAGAGCAAATAAGATAAGAAATAATTTCTGAAGTAAAAAAAAGAAATAATACCTATGATAAGTGTTTCTAGAGACAATGATAAAAAACAGAGGAGAACAGAAAAATGATGGAATCCTTGAATGAGCAATGTAAGAAAGAAATAGAATGCATGAAGCAGATTGAAAGTGCTACACAGGACATTAAAGCCTTAATCAGAAGCTGGCAAAACTGTTTGAATGAAAGGGAAAATAGACTTGAGACCCTGAAGACACCGTTGCTGCTAGTGAAAAAGTAAGAAAAAAAAACCCTCTTAAAAACAACTACAAGCCGGACGTGGTGGCTCACGCCTGTAATCCCAGCACTCGGGAGGCTGAGGCAGGAGGATTGGTGCGAGTTCGAGACCAGCCTGGGCTACAAAAGTGAGCTCAGGACCAGCCTCAACTGCATAGCGAGACCCTGTCTCAAAAACACACACACACACAAAAAAAAATAAATAAATAAATAAAATAAATAAAAACAACTACAAAGCAGGAAAAAATAATTCAACATCTGGAAGATGATGCAAAGGTGAACAACCTGAGACTATTAGGCACCAATGAGAAAAAAGGTACTGATACAAATGATATAAAAAGAATATGGCAGAAGTAATAGCAGAAAACTTCCCAAATATGGGGAAACAATCTGACATTTAGGTAACTGATGCATATAGAACTCCAAGTAACATGAACCCAATTAAAACCACACTCAGATATAAAATAATCGAGATCCCAGACATTCAGCATAGGAACAGTATACTAAAAGCCTCTAGAGATAAGAAACAGATCACATTTAAAGGAAAACCCATCAGAATAATGGCAGATTTCTCTTTACAATCCATCTAGTCAAGAAGAATATTGAGCCAAGTACTTCAAGTCTTACACGAAAGCAAATTACAGCCCAAACTGCTATACCCTGAGCTATGGTTTGGGTATAGGTGTCCCCTCAAAGAATCATGCAGTCATGGGTAGCTTCTGGAATTTGTAACTAATTATTGTGGGTGTAGGTGCTGCACTTCCCTTGGGGTAGGTGATTTGCATTTCAATGTAAGATAGGAAGAGAAGTTAGCTGCTTGAGCTGCTGCTAGCTCTCCTTTGGAGCTCTTGCTCTTAGCTGCCAGCATGAAAGGTTGCCCTCTAACGTGTACCATTCTCCCTTGGAGCCAACTGAATACAGACTGAAACCTCTAGTACCTGTGAGTTAAATAAACCTTTCCTTCCCTCATACTGAGTGTCAGGCATCTGTCTCAGCAAAGAGAGAAGAGTAACTGAGACATCCTACACAACTCTCTTTCGAGTTTAGCGGAGAAATGAAATACTTCCATGGCAAAGAACAACTAACTAAAGAATTTCATGATGACAAACTCAACCCGACACAGTTTACTAAAAGATATTCTAGAGAGGGATAAAAATGACCACAACTCCATGAAGGAGAATGGAAAGAACTCACCAAATAGGGCAAACAATTAAACACAGGAGAAAAGGGGATATACAACGGCAGTCTTTCAACTATTCTTTTATATATAGCAGCAGAATATATCCATCAGTGTATTCTACAAATGGACTTCTTCTGCATACTATGGGTAATGATTCTGGCTAGTTCCATAGGGTAGGCCTCAAGGAAATAGCAGTAGTTCTGTCCCACAAGTAACACCTGGCCACCAGTAAGTGTCATGAACACTGTCTGTGTCCATGACATACTAGAACTTTGTGTGATATCCTATCCCCAAAGTATTAGAAGGGCTGGTCATATATTTGCCATTCAAACCTTTATGTTATGTTTTATTGTTCATAATTCCTTATTATCATGAAACCATTTTCTTTGTTGAATTATTTAATTTTGAATTAATTAATATTTAATTTTCTGAATATTATTTAATCTTAATTTGTGTTATAGATTTATACTGTGAAGTTCTGAGAGAATATTGTCTCTCTAGAAGTTTTTGTACCAATGATTAGAAAAATTATCATGTCTGTATCCTGTACTCTGAAAAACTACAAAGACAAGAATGTGCATTGTATTAAGTATTAGGCTTGTACTGCTAACATGTTTTGAAACTATCTTGTTATTTCTTATTAAAAGTAATAAAAATTTAAAAAAGATTTACACTGTATATTGACTTACAATCTACTTATAAGACATGGTATAATTTCTCCTAGTATTAGAAACTTTGTAAAGCATATTTCCATTTCCACTGGCTTTTTTTCCATTGACTTTATATTACTTCTTTCTTGTCTTTTATACACACAACAGTTATTTTTTCTTTCAGTCCTTTGAATTAATCTAGTTACACATTTGCTCTTTTTTTCTAATGTGGAATAAGATGCTATTCAATTTTGTTCTTCCATTGCTTTCCTTTGCAATTGGTTTTGGACAATTTCAGTTTCGTGCATCTAGGTATGATTTTATTCAAATTTCTTGTGCAAAAACTTCTTTTTTTGGAAACATACTATAATTTCAACTAAATTTACAAATTTCAAATCTTTGAATATTTACTGCCTACCACTTTCTACTTTGAGAATTCTAATTATATGAGTAGAAGTTCCTTGATTTTGGCACAAAGTGAACTATTCGATGACTGATGTGCAAATGTTTTCTTCTTCATTATTTTATACAATTTTTGTTATATTCATTTCAATTTGCAAATAATTTATTTATAATGTGCAATCAATTATTAATCTCATGCTATGCGTTCATTTCAGAAATGTTTCTCTAAAATTCACTCTGTCTACGTCTCCTATTTTTCACATTTCAATTTGTCTAAAATTTTTTAATGTTATGTAATTATTGATTATCACTAAAGTTAATAGAAAAAATAAAATAACAAGAGACAACAGCGTTCCAGCAGTTGTAGGTACCACAGTTGTTTCATGCATTCATCTGTTGATGCAACGCTGGGGAAGCTGTGGTGTTAAAGGAACATTTCTTCATTGTCAGGGGGAATGCAAACTAGTCCAACCACTATGGAAAGCAGTGTGGAGATTTCTGAAAAAGCTAACATTAGAAACTTCACCTTACCCAGCTATTCTTCTGTGTATTCTTTCAAAAGAACTAAAGGCATCGTATTACAATGACACATGCACATCCATGTTTATAGCAGCACAATTCATAGTGGCTGAACCCTGAAAACAGCCAGGATGCCCATGTGATAAAATATTATACCACAGGGTGGCAATAGTGGGAGACAGTGAACCTTTAGGCTAGGGCCGGGTAAGAAGTAATTAGGTTATTAAAGGTACGCCCTCTCAATATTGTAGGAACATGCTTTCTCTTGCTGCTCCCTAGCTTGAAATGGGACTGCTTGCTTCTGCTATGATGTGTCCACATCTGGTGCCCTCAGCAGAGAGTAAATGCAGGCATTGTGCCACTGAACCACCCATACAGTGAGGTAAGTAAATAATTTTCATTTATAAAGTTAGTTACTTCAGCTATTTCATTACGGTGACTCAAGGCTGACTTGAATAGACACATCAACATTACCTTTATGACATATATTTTGTAATGAATCTGACAAACTATTCACATTTTTCTATAAAATCTAATTAAAATAAGCTCAAATAAAATAGGTATACTGTTTTTGTGGATTGGAAGACACAATATAATAAGGCTCAAATTCTTTCAAAATGACTTAAGGCCTGCCATGCTGGCCTGTGCCCAGGGTGCACTGAGATGGCAATTGAGACTCAGTGTGGTGGTGCATACCTGCAATCCCAGCTCTTGGGAGGCTGCAAACAGACAGATCACTATGAGTTTGACCTACTGGTGAGACCCTGAACACCGTGTGAACCCTTCCCCCATGAAAATTAATAAAACAAATAAAGAAAACATTGATTTAGGCTGGGCGTGGTGACACACGCCTGTAATCTCAGCACTTGGGAGGCTGAGGCAGGAGGATTGGTGCGAGTTCGAGACCAGCCTGGGCTACAAAAGTGAGCTCAAGGCCAGACTGAACTGCATAGCGAGACCCTGTCTCAAAAAGACAAATAAAAATTGATTTAATTCAATTATAATTGAAATTCCACTAAGACTTTGAAAAATAAGTTTAGACAACTACATTTAAGACTTTATGAACAATTAACTAGGGTAGCCAAACTAATTTTGTAAATTAGTAAAAAGAAATAAAATTAGGAGGTCTATATTACTTAATTTTAAATTTCCTATAAATATAAACTCACGAAAAACTGTGACATTGTCAGAGTGAGAAGCATATGAATCAACACAATAGAGGGTAGAGAAGCAATTCCATGTTCACATGGCCTTTCGAGGATTCAGGCAACCTTCCCTAAGGTCAGTGTAGTGGTCTTGCCAGGTGGCTCAGCTGATTAAAGCGCATGACTCTGCAAAGTCAGAGTGCTGGGAACTGCGGTTTGATACCCGCCTCCACATGAAGCATGCCCTTAAGGCAGCCGGATCCAGCCCCACCCCAAAAAATCCTAAGGTCAATGTACAAATGACACAATCACTCCATTGCAATGGTGCAACTAATTATGGAAAATTTTCAGTTATGCAGATTTAGGACATTTGCATCACCTCAGCACAGTTTCTGGGGGGAGAGAGCGCCCTATGTTTAATGCCTATGTTAACTCCAATGTTATGCAACTACATTATTTTGCCTTAGATTTTCTTTTTGACATTTCCCATTATGATCATACAAAATATTGTCTTTGGAGCCTATTTTCTACACCATACTTAAAATAATATGCTCAACTAATTTTATTGAGTAGCCACTCTCCTAGACAAAATAAGCTAGCCTCCTGATAACCAGTAAAGAGATGTGGAGCTTGAATTCAGTGAGGGAGATAGGAACAAATAAATGTAAAGTTATAGCTCAGTTTCCTGAGGCTCTGAAAATGACTGGGTCTTGAGAGGAGGCTTCTCTGAGGCAAAAAACTTTGATTGAGACTGAAGCCTAGGAACATGGTGAGGGGCGTAGCGTCTGAAGCAGATGGATCAGGCTGTGTCCAGCAGCCAGAGGGAATATGTCTAATCCTAGTAGTTGAGAAAATGTTTGGCCGGAGTTCATAGAGAAAAGCAAAATGGAAGGTGGTAAGGCTGGAGCAAAAAGACAGAGGCCAAAAAAAAAAAAAAAAAAAAAAAAAAACAAAACCCAAAAAAAAAAAAAAAAAAAAAAAAAAAAAAAAAAAAAAAAAAAAAAAAAAAAAAAAAAAAAAGACAGAGGCCAGATCATATTAGGTACTATCAAGCCACATTAAAATTGTGATCTAGGGGCTGGGGCGATAGCCCCATGGCACCAGTGCCTGCCTGGCAAGTGCAACATTATGAGTTCAAACCCTAGTCCCACAAACAAACAAACAAACAAACGAAAAATTGTGATCTATTTTAAGACCAATGGAAAATCATTGAAGCACCTTGGGTTGTAGGTGAAAGGTGAGTGACTTGAAGGTCTGTTTAGAAAAATTGTCTCTAGCTTCAATGTCAAGAATAAATTGAAGAAGACTAAGTGTAGATGCAAGGAGTTCAGTTAGGACACTGTTGGGGCTAGATGAGTTTCTCTGGGGTCTCAATAGGCTTGCAGGGTGAGTGTGCTTGGGATAGCCAGAAGACTAGGTCATTGTCAGCCCATAGGCTTTACAGAGGAAAGGAATATGTAGATGCTAAAAAAACAGCCACCGCATACCCTCTTACACATTGCTCGGATGAAAGCAAAATGATGTAGTAATTCTGGAAATCATTTTGGAATTTTTAATGAAGTTAAACATGTACTTACTCAGTAATCACCCTTCCCTGGAGAAATGAGAATTTATGTTTATGCAAAAAACTATATGAGGATATTTGTAGCTTGTGTATTTATCATCTCAAAAGCCCAGAAGCAACCCAAATATCCTGCAAAATCCTACAAAGCGAGACTGATTAAAGAATTATAGTATCTTTATACAAATACTATACAATAAAAATAAATAAATTATCCATTGATACATGCAACAGCTCACAGTGAACCTCAAACACATGCTGCATGAGAGGAACCAGTCTCACAAGAGTGCAGAAAATATTATTCCATTTATATGGTAGTTTCAAAAAGACAGCACTGGTGACACAGAACAAATCACTGACTCAGAAAAAGACTAAGGTGTAGGAGGGAAGAAAATATCAGGGTGATGGTTATTATGGGGAGCTGGAGCTGGCTTGTATATTGTTTGTAGTTACACAAATTTATAAATGTGTTAAAATTCATAGAGGTATGCATGCGCCTAAGTCAATATCTTTCACATGAATCTTATTTTATTTTTTTAAAGAATTTTTATTTTAATTTTCATTTTTTTTTTCTTGTTTCAGAACTTTTGTTTGTTTGTTTATTTATTTATTTTTATGGCCGGCTTAGCCTGCCCTGAGGGCAGGGCTGATGCAGCATGTGGTGCCAGGGATCAAAGCGCGGTCCCTGCAGCCGCCTAAGCTTTCCTAAGCAGACGCTTTAGAACACTGAGCCATCCTGCCGGGCCCCTTTTACGTGAATTTTAGAGAGAAAATTATATGACTTTGGGAATAAGCAGTGATAGCTAGGAGTGACAAAACTCGACTAAGAAAATAATTTAGTGCTTCTGTTTATTAGAGTAACAAATTTTGTTAATTACTTTCATGTTGTTAATGATTAAGAAATGTACTGTTTTTAAGTGGCAGGCTTCAAGACTTGGGAATATTTTCAATAAAGTTGGGAAAGATTCTGAAAATGAAATAAGAAAGATCTAATCAAATGTAAGGGCATTTACATGACTCAGCAAAAATCCACATGCTGGGGACAATGCCCCTCCCAGGATTTGGACAGAAGGCTATGGCCCCTACTTTCTTTCCATGGTTTTAAACAGCTACTATACTTGTTGCTCTATTTTGTGGAACCAGCACCATAGCCAGGAGCTCACACACTGCACTTCAAGGCAGTGGCTCAGCCGAATGGGACAAGGTGACCAAGCTTAGCACACGTATAGTGGGGTGTGTGCCCAGCTGAGAAGCTCAGTTCTTTCCTGCTCTTTATAGCCCCTACTGAATGCTTGCTTTGCACTCAGTAGTTGGGTAAACAGACCGTTAGGGTAGGGATTGTTTCTGTTTATAGGAGAGAAGAAAGAATTACTGTGTGCTAATTTTAGAGCACATTAATAATATCAATAATAATAGTTACTAATATGCACCGCTATTCTTTTAAGTCAAATTATATGTTTCTATAAACCTGACCTAAAATATGACTTTCTTTACCAGTGAAAGTCTTAATTAAATTGACTCATTCTAATATACTTTTGCTACATGACATAAATTATTTCCCCGTGCCTCAAATTTTGCATTCTTCTCTTTAATAATCTTTGGTGTGCTGTGTAAAAGAAGAAAATTGGTGATTAATAACGGCATGAACAGGTGGCTACACTGCTTCTAAAAGATCAGTAGTGCAATAATTTCTTAATTATTATTATACTCTGTAAGGGTTTTTAAATACATGATGATATATTTCCTTCCTTTCTTGCTGGCACCCTATAGCTGGTGGCATTACATTTCATTTCAAATAATAATTAATGAGAACTGAGGTATCTCTATACATTTTATTCTCCCTGTTTTAGTCTCTTAAGTAACCATCCTGTCACATTTGTTATGCAAATGCAGCAGCCGCGCCGCATGTAATTTCAGCATTCTGAGAGACCGCCTCTTTCTCCCAGTGCCTTGAAGTACTTTTTCCGAATTAACATTTTATTCCTGAAAGCAGAATTTTCCATATGCCTTTGAAAGCAGCAGATGAAAGCAGCATAATTGCTCTGTTTTCATCAAGGTGAACGAACCAATGAAACATTGAAAGTATCAGACAATGGAGGGAAAAAATAAGCTTGTCTTTCCTCTGGCATGCTGGCGTCTGTGAAAGGGTGCTAAATGTACAATTAGATACAGAGTACCTGCCATCTCCTTAATAACCACCCACTTAGTCGGATAAGTGCCCTGCCTGTCCAGATAAGGCCTGTGTTTGATTAAGGGAAATCATTCAATGTAAACGCTGGTAGCCAATCAAAGCCAGAGTCAGCCTGTCTATTATGGATCTGTCAATCTTGTCTGTTTGCTTATTAAAGTTTCTTTTCCAAGCCCAGTGGCTTCCCTTTGGTATGCTAAGCAGTCTCAAACCTTGCTAACGTCTTGGAGTGAAGTCACCAGCCTTTGAATGACTCTGGGACAGTGTACAGGCATTCTCCAATTTACCAATGCATTTTGTTCCAAAAGTTTGTTTGTAAGTCAGTTGTTTGGAACTCCGCAAGCATTTTTCCCATGGAAACAATGTTGCAAATGGTGGGAAGGTTCCCAGGCCAGTCCACAAAAGCCTATTTAACTGAGAACATGGCTGGACTATAGGGCCTATACACTGGGGAAGCAGCCACCATTAAGATTATTGTTTCTATGGGAAAATGTGCTCTGGGGCTAATTGGGGATGCCAGCCGCAATGTCCTGGGCCCGCTAGCCTCTGGCAGCTGGGGCTCCGGCACCTCAGGCCCCTTTCCCTCGGGCTTGGGAAGTGCAAAGGTGGACAGCGCAGGGAAATCAAAGGAAGGGGACGTGGGGGTGGGGGAAGCTTCAGCAGAAGAGTTGTTTTGGAGGCATAGGACAGCCAGATTAGCAAATACAATTTGTGAGTGGCTGAAGTTGATTTTTTGAGAGACAATGAATTGTCATATATATTACATATTATATATTGCATATTATATATTACATATTATATATTATATATATTATTTGTGTGTGTATATGTGTGTGTCTGTGTGTGTATATTTCACATGCAATGTTTGAGACATAATTTACAAAGCTTGCCATTTATCTGAAATTGTGATTTCAACGGACTGCGAATTGTGTTGCATTTCACAGACCCCGGTAGGGATCACAGACTTGGTGGGTTGCCATGGTTGCAAGGCCTGTGGAACAGAAAGGCAGCGATTTGAGGAGGAGCAGTGGTTTCCGCATAGGTCAGGGCAGGCCTCTTGAAGGAGGCAGCAGGATCCTGCCTTTCTGTATAAAGGGGCATGTCAGATTACTGAAGTTTATAGCCTTTGGCACAAGAATGCTTTTCTTCTGATATATTGCAGTTGGAAAGCATACAAAAGCATGCCTTCCTTTCCATGACCTAACTTCCTTGCCTTCTTTCTAGAGTAAACTTAGACTCATGTTGTTCATTTGAGGATGTCATTATGACCTTGGACAAACTGTTTAACTCTCTGGGCCACAATTTTTTCACCTTCAAATGGAGATCATGTGACTTTTTCCTTCACTGCTTGAATTAAATCTGTTAATACGTGCAAACGACCTAAAAGAATGCCTGTTGCATAGTGTTTTATAAGAGTTCTTTATTGTTGTTTATGTCATTTCATAAATGTGTCCTTTATCTTATGTACTACTCTCTGGAGAAAAACATTCTATGGGGCTGGGTGTGGTACTGCCACAGCTGCTTCCCTTCCCTTTGCTCTTTGGTGTTTTCTGCTGCCATGAACTGCTGCCCTCTTCCATGTGCCAGTCTGCCTTGGTGCCAGCTGAGTATGGACTGAAACCTCCACAAACTGTGAGTTAAATAAATCTTTCCTTCCTTAAATTTCAGTGTCAGGTATTTTGGCTCAGCAACACATGAAATGTAACTGAGATAGTGATCCTCCTCCCCAGGAGGTTTTCAGCCTCCCCAGGGCTGGGAATACAGGCACCGTGCCCCTCCTTCCCAGGTCTCAGTGGCCTACTCAGCACACCTGTGTGCAGGGTTATTGTAGCATGTGCTGCTGGAGATAGAACCCTGGTCCTTGGCCTTGCCTAAGCAGGCACTTAGTCTGCTGAGCTATCTCACTGTCATTGGAACTTTATAATGGAAAACAGGAGAGTGATACTAGAGAAGATATAAATTATTAGAATTTTGGAAGGCTTTAGGCAAGAAAGTGATTTCATATATATAGCCTCGGGAGATAGCGCAGTGGAATAAGTACTTGCCTGGAAAGTGCAAGGTTCTGAGTTCAATCCCTGGTACTACCAAAAGATGAAATCAAACATAACAAAAAAAAATCCATATATATATATATATATATATATATATATATATATAATGTATGTATGCACATATATGCATACATACATTTTTTGCAATATTTTATTTTTCATTGTTTTTAAAGAGAATGTAATACAGTGATAAAAAATAGAAATGATGCAGACTTTCACATGAAAGTGCTGCTATATGCATAACACTTTTTACTTTTTACTATTTTTATAAGTCTTTTCCTAAAAATAAGTTACTTTACATATTCTAACTTACCAATATTTCTTTTATTATTTAGAGCTTTTAATGTTTTGCTTGAAGTTTTGCTTATACTACGAGGTTAAAAATATATTCGTAGGCCTGGCAGGATGGCTCAGTGGTCTAAAGCACCTACAGGCGACTGCAGGGACTGCAGTTTGATCCCCGGCACCACATGCTGCGCCAGCCCTGCCCTCAGGGCAGGCTGAGCCGGCCATAAAAATAAATAAACAAACAACAGCTCTGAAAGAAGAAAATAAATTAAATAAATAAATAAATTAAATTAAATTAAAAAAAAATATACCCTTAATTTTTAAAGCAGTTGTAGGGATAGAGAGATACCTCAGTGTCATAAGCACCTGCCTGACAAGCACAAGGTAGTGAGTTCGATCCCCAGTACTAAAGTATAAAATAAAATAAAATTCATAGTTTTCATTCATATTAAACTCCAAAGCACACTTAAAATTATTCAATTTATATATACAAAATGAAGATAGGCCTGAATTCTCCTTTTCCCAAATGTAAACAAATTGTTTGTGTAGGTTTATTTCTAGACTTTTCATTGAAATCAATTTCTCTGTTTATTGTTCTATGCACTCATGCCAAACTGTCGAATTGGAGTTTGTAAAGTTTTTGATATTCTGTATATCAAAGCATCCTATATTGTTTTTCAATGCATATTCTTTTTTTTTCTTGTTTCAGAACCTTTGTTTATTCACTCATTCTTATGGCCCGCTCAGCCGCCCCAACGGCAGGGCTGGCGCAGCATGCGGTGCGGGGATCGAACTGTAGTCCCTGAAGCCGCCCAAGCTTTCCCAAGTAGCCGCTTTAGACCACTGAGCCATCCTGCCGGGCCCCTCAATGCATATTCTTATCCCGACATGTTTCCATATACATTTGAAAATATTTGTCGTATTTTACACACACACACACACACACACACACACACACACACACACACACCTTGTTGGGACTAGGATTGGCACTTAATCCACAGATTGGTATGGAAAGCATATATTTTCACTGTGAATCTTCCATTCCATCAACATGGTGTATCTTCCTCTTTGTTTCAGCATCCTTCAAGTTTCTCCTAATACGTCACAGTTCTCTGCATAGATGTTTTGTATATTTTTGTAGATTTATTGCTAGGTTTTGGTGAACCTATGTGCAACTTCAGATATACCTATTAAAAAATTGTGTTTGCAGGTCTGGCCTGATAGTTCAGCGGACTAAAGCAACTGCTTAGCAGAGCTCAGTGGCCGGGTTTGATCCCTGGCATGTCGTACTGGCCCCGCCCATGGGACACGCTCAGATGGAGATGGAGATGGCATAGTGAAACACGCCTGTAATGCCCGCACTTGGGAGGTTGCAAACAGGAGAATCACCAAAAGTCTGATCTACATAAAGCGACTCTCAACACCCTGTAGACCCTGCTCTAAAAAAAAAAAAAAAAGGTTGTGTTTACCTACTGGGCATGGTGGTGTGCACCTATAATCGCAGTGCTTGGGAGGCTGAAAACTGAAGACTCACTATGAGTCTGATCTGTATACTGAGACTCTATGGAACCTGTATACATAAAAGAAAAATCATGTTTACTTAGAACTACAATATATATATATATATATATATATATATATATATATATATATAAATTTTCTTGTTTCAGAACTTTTGTTTGTTTGTTTATTTATTTTTATGTCCGGCTCAGCCTGCCCTGAGGGCAGGGCTGACGCAGCATGTGGTGCCAGGGATCAAACCGCAGTCCCTGCAGCCGCCTGCAGGTGCTCTAGACCACTGAGCCATCCTATGGGGCCCCACTTCCACTTTTCTTTATCAGTGTAATCCAAGGTTGGTAAGTTATACTGATCACTTAATAAATCAATGTGGAATTCGCTAAGTGTCTAATGAAAGTCTCCTTTTTGCTACACACTTATGGCATTTAGTATTTATTATGTAAATGATTTTTGCTTCATTCTTAGAATTTAGAATGATTACTATATTGGCTTTTATTTGATCTATAAAGATTTCACTTTTAAAGGAAATTTCAAAATAATGGAATTTTTTTAAGAATGGTATGAGTTTCATGTACATTTCACCTTGATTTACTAATTTTATTGATAATCTTTTTCTAATTTGTATGGATCATCATACACTTCCTCTGTACTAATATTTCCTTTGCCCTCTGCTCCAACTGGCATATGTTTTCTTTAACCATTTGGATGTAAATTACTGATACCATGGTCTGATTTCTACAAAAAATTATACTTACAAATTTATAAACATGGGATTTCCTGTTGTTGATATTGATTTTTTATTTTTTCTTTTTAAAAGAAAACTCAGTCTGTATAATATAAATCATTTGAAATACAACAGAACTTATGTGATAGCCTAGTCAATAGTCAATTTTTATAATTGTTCTGTATTTTAATGAAGAGAATATACATGCCAAAATTTTCAGGTACAGCAATCTATCTTTTTAATCATGTCCTACAATTCTTAATTCTTACTGACTTGTTTATTGGTTCTGCCAATTACGGTTGATGGTTACTATGCTTTTATGTTTTACTATGATTTCATCAAGAACATTTTTATAATTTTTGTGATATTGTTTTGCGTACAGAAAGAATCTTATCAAATATATGGCACAAAATGCTAGTATTTACTTCTCCCATAATCAGCCGCAGAGTCAAATGAGGAAGCATGCACAGGGTGTCTGCATGCTCCAGACTGCAGAATTCAGTCCCGAGGTCTGGACTTCACTGCAGCACTCCGTCAGCTGATGGGTCTGTGATGGAAGACTGAAGTGTCCGTAATGGACGCTAAACAGTCTGTGACGGATGGCAAAAGGTCCAAGCTGGAGGCCGAAGAGTCTGCACTGCAAGCCAGACGATGAAGTCCAGGATGAATGCGAAGACTGAAGCTTCTCCGACGAAGTGAAGTGTTGACTCCTTCAGTCCTTTAAAAAGTCTTTTTGTGCTCAGTCATTCTGACGTCGGCTCATTGCGCCCTAGGGTGGAACCAGTCATACCCCAGGATGGGCCCTTGATCCCGCTCTGGGAAGAAATCCAATCATATCCTAGGCGGGAACTGGTCACACTCCGGGGATCAACCAATTGTACCCCAGAGTGGGGCTCCCACCAACAGTGAACCAGGCCGCTGAGTCATTCAGCCAAGTTGACACATTGTATCAACTATTACACCATGTATCCAACAGAAAAAGTAGTCTCAAGAAGTAATCTTAGGGGCTGGGGAGATAGCTCCGTGGCACAAGTGCCTGCCTGGCAAGTGCAAGGTCGTGAGTTTGAACCCCGGTCCCACCAAAAAAAACAAAAACAAAAACAAAAAAAAAGAAGTAATCTTAAGCTGGGCATTGTGGCTCATGCCTGTAATCCCAGCACTTGGGAGGCTGAGGCAGGAGGATTGGTGTGAGTTCGAAACCAGCCTGGGTTACAAAAGTGAGCTCAAGGCCAGCCTCAACTGCATAGCGAGACCCTGTCTCAAAAAGACAAAAAGAAAAAAAAAGTAATCTTAGGACTGGGAAACAAATAATTAGTACTCCAATTCAACACAACAGCTATCTAATAGGTTAGCAAACCTTAGACCTCAGGAGGGGCAGTAAGAAGGGCACCACCCTTGCCAACCTTTTTTCAGCAGGATGTGGCTGCAGACACCTGGAAACATATCATCTTCCTCAGCTTTCTTTCCATTTTTTTAAAATAATTTTATTTATTTATTTATTTTTTCTTGTTTCAGAACCTTTGTTTGTCTATTCACTCATTTTTATGGCCGGCTCAACCCATCCCAAGGGCAGGGCTGGCGCAGCATGTGGTGCTGGGGATCTAACCGAGGTCCCTGAAGCTGCCCAAGCTTTCCTAAGCAGGCGCTTTAGACCACTGAGCCATACCGCCGGGCCTTCCTCAGCTTTCCTAAGCTGTGGCTACCTGAAGATGTACTGGATCTGCCATCCTAGACCTCATGCCATAAGTCTGCCAGTGTTAAGCTATCCTGAATTCCTCACCTTGTACACCAACAGGAACTCGGCCTTGGCTTTTCAAGTAAGGAGGTTGCATTCAGAATATGAATGAGAGCCAGAGCTGCTTGGCTTTAATTTAAATGACTCTGTTGTAATGTCACATTTAGAAGAAAACATTAGCGGGATGATAATTGCTATATCATGCTCTTTTGAATATATGGAACATCCCAGAAATGAAGGTGAAAATAAGAATTAGTGCTGTCCTTCTGTGTAGGGGCTTCATCAGCAATACTCTATGGGTGAAACTGAGTTTATGCAACCATACTGTCAAGGAGCCTAGATTGGAAAATGTCAAGGTATCCATATTCACAAATGGATCACTGAATAACAAAATGGGGGAGTGCATGTCACATATACACAAGGGTGACATCTTTCGCTGTGACCACTCAAGGGGTGACTCAAATAGAATAATAAATATTATTATGCCTGCAAATTGCAGATAATAGGATCCTACCCTATAGGCATGCTGGGGTTCCTGCTAAATATCATCTCTGTCATTAGCCAGCGAGAGATAATTAATGATAATCTGTCATTAGCCAGCAGCCTCAACCTGCTCACCAGGTGTACCAAGCACCTCCCAATAGTATAATTGATGCTGGGTGTGTGTCCTTTGCAAAACTGTTGACACCATACATAAGAATTAGTGCCCATGAAGAATGACAGGAAACTTGATGCTGACCACGGCAGCTATTGCTTTCTCCATTGCCATTATTGTGGTGGTTCAGACATTCCTCCACTCCCTCAGAAGGGTGGCTGTACACCATAGAATAATAGAATGGCTTTAAACCAGTGGTGGTGTATGTGTGGGTTGTACATATGATTGGAATTTCTAAAATATTTGCCGTCATTGGACTAGACTTTCTTTTAATTGGATTTGAAGGTGTATGTGTGTGTGTGTGTGTGTGTGTGTGTGTGTGTGTGTGTGTGTGAACTCTTCCTGCTATGTTTGGATCAATAAACAGAAGAGACCCAGAAGCAATACTGCTAACTGCAGACAGGCCGCTTCTTGCAAAACCCGTTTGTGGTCTCTTACCAACTTTTCCCCTTAAGTTTAATCAATTTAGAATTGCTTTTTCATTTACTATGTAAGACAGTGGTCCAATTTACTTTTTTTTATTGGGTACTGATTTGTCCTAGACAACTTTTAAAGTCATTTACCTTTTCCCTGTAGATCTAAGGTACCAGCTTTAACCTAAAATAGATTTCTGTAAAGATTCTGTTACTGGAGTTTTTATTGCATTATAATAAGATTTTTTTTATCTTTCCTTAAACCAATATCAAACTTGTTTACCTATATATTGAGAGATTTTCTTTTCTTAGGAGTATTTTGACACTCTATCATATTATTTACCATTTTTTGTAGTGATTTCAAAGTAATCACTAATTTTATTTATTTTTTAACCCATGAGTTACTTGCATAAGACTTTGTTTTTATTCTTACTTACTTTAGATTTAGTTGCATTAGATCTGATACCTTCTCTTTGAAATGTGTGGTCATTATGTGTGTTCTATACTTTTCTCTTGTTGCTGAGACAAAATACCTGAGTCCCAAAATTAAAGAAGGAAAGGTTTGCTTAGCTCACAATCTGTGGAAGTTTCAGTCCATACTCTGTTGGTTCCAAGGCAGAGTGGCACCTGGCAGAGAGCAACAACAGTTTATGTCAGTGAAAGACAGCAAAAACAATAAGAGCATAAAAGGTGGAGCAGGGGAAAGCTTCTCTTCATCCTTTATATTATAAGCAGGCTGTCCATCTGAGGGCCAGGGTAGAATTCACACCCATAATCCCAGCACTGAACCATGAATCAATCACAAACTTTAAAACCCACACACAATTATATATATTGTGTGTAGGGTTCTGTATATGTACAATAAAATTAGGTTTGTTGATTGCTATAATTAAATATATGCATCATATTACTTGAACCTTAATAGTCAGGTATTTGATTTGATTAAACATTATTCTAGATATTTGTTTGAAGGAGCTTTGCTAAAGAAAAGATTAGCCGGGCATGGTGGCTCACACCTGTAATCCCAGCACTCGGGAGGTTGAGGCAGGAGGATTGGTGTGAGTTCGAGACCAGCCTGGGCTACAAAAGTGAGCTCAAGGCCAGCCTGAACTGCATAGCGAGACCCTGTCTCAAAAAGACAAAGAAAAAAAAGAAAAGATTAATATTGGAATTAGGCGCCTTGTGTAAAGCAAAATACTCAAAATTATATTGCTGGCCATACTGAATCAGTCAAAGGATAAAACAAAAAAGATTGAGCTCTCCCCAAGCAAGAAGGAATTCTGGCAGAAGACTGCCAGAACACAGCCTGCATGTCCACCTGTTGGCCTACCCTGCAAATTTGGGGCTTACTAAAGCTTCATAATTGTATGACTCTTTACACACATACACACACACACACACACACACACACACACACACACTCACACACACATCTGTCTCTGATTATGCTTGCTGCTTTTGTGGCGGACCCTCATTAATGAGCTTGTACTATTCATATACATTCTAACCTCTTGATTTATCAAATACTAAGAAAAATAAACATTGAATTATCTTACCAAATTTTTTTCCACTTCCATTTGTAACTTGATTTTTCCTTTATTTAATTTGAAGTTATATTATCATGCACATACAAACTGACCTTTGTGTAGCTTTTTGGTGCATTGAAACTTTCAGTATAGAATAATGATCTTTTTCATCTTTAACAATACTTTTCCCTTGATGTCTATTTTTTTGACATTGATATCACCACTTTTCATTCTATGAGAGCGCACTAATACAGAACAGTGTTGCTTGCTTTGGCACACTGACACAATGATATAATATATTTTGATTATTTCTATCCCATTGTTCCTCTTCCTTTGTTGCCCACTCCTGCTGATTCCCTTCCTCATCTGTAACAGTCCACCTTCTAGCCTTCTGTTTCTCTCCATTATTTTATTTTCCTATTTCTATGTTGAATGCTCATTAAAGAGAGCACATGTAATATCAATTTCCTTTTTTTGTGGATCCAAGTGCACTTCATTTAAAAATTTTTTTTGTCAAGGGAATTCAAAAAAGTAAAAAAAAATCGTAGAAACAATGCAGCATTTCACTAAATAAAATGATAGAAGAAATTCAACAATGGTTATTATTATATTGCATATTGTTGTATTCACATTAGTTGTTCCAGTTACCAGATAGAAGATTGTGTGATTGGTTCAAGCCGGTATAAAAAATTAAAAAGGAGATTGAAAAAAATTTAAACATGAACTGCTCCTTTCAATAGACCAGCAGGAATAAACAACATAATTATCCAAGCTATCCTTTGTATGTACATATATATTTCTTTTTCCCTTTCTTCCTTTTTTGTCCTTTTTGTCACTCTCATTAGTTCTTCCCTTTGAACAGTTTGTTTCCCTTTCACAGTATCTATTGTAACTTTCAGCTACTATTTTTTTCAGCTTCTTATACTAGAGAGAAAATATAAAGTTTACACATGCAAGCCTGATTTGTTTGAGTTATGAATATGGTCTCTAGTTGCATCCATTTTCACATCAAAGTCTCGAGTTTATTTTTTTCTTTTTGACAGCTCAGTAATACTGCATTGTATAAAATATCGCTTTTTTATCCATTCTTCAGTTGATGGGCATTTGGGTTGTTTCTAAGATTTAGCTATGAAAAATTTCGCTACTATAAATGTTGGTACACATATATTGCTGTGTTGCGTTGTTTACAGTTTTTCTGGAAAACACCCAGGAGGAAAATAGCAGTGTTGGATTCCAATCTTAGTTTTTCTGGTTTTTTTTTTTTAAATCTCCATACTGATTTCCATAATGGTTGGGCAAGTTTGAACTCTCACCAATAATACAGAAGAGTTCCTTTTTCTCCACAGCCTCTCCAACATTTGTTATTGGTTGACTTTTTTTTTGTGTGTGTGTGGTATCAGGGATACAACTCAGGACCTTGTGCTTGCCAGGCAGGTGCTTGTGCCACTGAGCTATAGTCCCAACCCCTTGGTTGACATTTTAATGATAGCTAATTTTCTACGATGAGCTTATTCTTTAACATGATGGCTTCCAGTTCCACTTGTTTTCCTAAAAGTGACGTAGGTTTCTTCTTCTGTAGAACTCAATATATGCCATTGTATATATACCACACTCTCCTTATCCATTCATCTGCTGTTAGACATCTGGGCTGTTTCAATAGCTTGGCTGTGCTGAATTGCCCTGCTGTAAATGTGGGTATGCATGTGTCACTATAGTATACTATTTTTTATCACTTTGGAAATACACCAAAGAATAGTACTACTGACTCAAATAGTACCTATATGCTTATTATTTTCTATTTTATTGATTTTATTTTTTTAACTTTTTTTTTGTCTTTTTGAGACAGGGTCTCGCTATGTAGTTCAGGCTGGCCTTGAGCTCACTTTTGTAGCCCATGCTGGTCTTGAACTCGTATCGATCCTCCTGCCTCAGCCTCCCGAGTGCTGGGATTACAGGCGTGAGCCATATTTTATTAATTTTAATAAGAAAGAAATAACGAGACAGTTTCAAAACATTAGTGGGATAATTACAAAAATTAAGACACTGCATATTGTTGTCTTTGTAGCAGTTGTTCAGAGTACAAGACACAGACATGATACCTTTTCTAAACACTACTGGTACAAATCTTTCTTCTCATTGAACTAAGAGAAAGTAGTTTTATGTATAGTGCAATAGCTCATAATGCTAGTGAGTTATCAGCAGAACTGGCAATGTCAGAAGCTGTTGACTAGAGCCTTTTAAAGCTCAGCATATTAATGTAGCTTTATCTCCATACTGTTGTACATAGTGGTTGCACCAGTTTGCATCCCCATCAGTGGTGTGAGAGGACCCCTGTCCTCCACCTTGTACTCACCAGAATTTATTGTTTTGCTTTTTTTTTTAGTTTTGTATGTGTGTATATTCTTTTTATGTATTTTGTACAGGGTCACACTACACAGCGCATACTTGTAGTGATCCTCCTGTCTCAGCCTCCCCAGAGCTGGGATTACAGGACCACATCACAATACCCACTCTCAGCCACTGGCTCAGAGAACCCAGGGGCCAGACCTGGCACAGCATGCAGTTCTGGAAATCAAACTCTGGTCCCTACATTTGCCTAAGTAGGTATTTAGTCTGCTGAGCTATCCCGCAAGTCCGATGTGTGCATGTTCTTAGTGACAGTCAATATGACTAAAGTGAATTGTAGTCTGAAATGCAGTTTTAATTTGCATTTACTTCCTGGCTAAAGATCACATGTTTTTATGTTTTTATGATTTGTACTTCTGCTTTTGAGAAGCATTTTTTAATTGAATTGACCATTATTATTTGTATTTAGACAGTTAATTTTTTAAGTTCTTTATATATTTTTGATATTAATTCTCTAACAGAAAAGCCACTAGCAAATATTTTTTTCCATTAGATGGCTTCTCCACTCTATTGATCATTTCCTTTGCTGTGAAGCTTTTAAATTTGTTGTAGTTCCATTAGTTGATTCTTAGTATTATTTCCTGTGCTACTGTAGTCTTATTCAGAAAATCTTTGCTAGTGCCTATGATTTCAAGTGTTACCTTGTCTTCTCTTCCAGTGGTTTCAGGGCTTTAGACCTCATATCTAGGTCTCTGATTCATTTAGATTTGGTTTTAGTACAGTGTGATTGATGGGTATCAGCTTCAATCTTCTGTAGTCGTACATTACGTTTTCCAAACCCACATGTTTAAGAGGTTGCTTTTTTCCCTCTACTGTATGTTTTTGGCCCCTTTGTCTACAATTAGTTGGTGGAAGCTCCATGTGTTTCTGCATCCTCTGCTATGTTTGTGAACACATTTTGCTTCTGCGTCAGTGTCATGCCAATTTGTTACTTTTCATTGAAATCATAAATTGAAATGAGGTATTTGATGCCTCCAGCTTTTCTCTTTTGCTGTGGAGTGCTTTGACTGCTCTTGACAAAATTCAACATCCCTTCGTGATAAAAACCTCAAAGAAAATAAATGCAGAAGAATCCTTAAATTGAGAAAAGCTGTCTATGACTGACATCCAGCCAAGATCAGAATGAAAATTGAAAAACTGAAAGCATGTCCTCTAAAATCAAGATCAAGACACAGATGTCATTCCTCACCTCTCCTGTAGCTTAATTATTAAAACTTTAGCCAGAGCAATCAAGCAAGAGAAAGAAATAAGAGGAATGCAAATAGGAGAGGAAGAATTAAATTATGTTTACATGTAAGTTGTATGATCCTTCACACTGAAGACCCTAAAAAACAGACCCTGGAAGACACCTGAGTCTGGTCAACAACTTCAGCAAAGTGACAGGATGCAAAATTATCATCCAAAGAAAACCAATAGCTTTCTTATTCACCAATAATAAATCCATTGATAAAGACATGAAAACAGTTCCATTTACAAAGTTTCATCAAAGTTAAAATACCTAGGAATCAATTTAACCAAGAAGAGGAAATTCTTCTAAAATGAAAATTACAGAACACCTAAGAAATAGAATAAGATACTAGAAAATAGAAAGGCTAACTTTGTTTAAATAAATTTAAAGTTAAATGTATTTAAAGTACTCATTTTAACAAAAGTGATCTGCAAATACCAACATCATTCTTCTTAAAACTAGAAGAAAAATTTTAAAATAATAAGGAATCACTAGTTTTGTGAATATAAACTTTATTCACTTTTTCACTTTGAACATTTTTGTCTGCTTATGTCTGATATGTTGTAGAAATTGAATGTAGCTAGCATTTTAAAAAACATTCTTGATAATACTTTTCACACCACTTATACTTATTTTGGTTACTGATATATTCAGAATGTGTTATGATATTTTCTTTCATGCCTTTGATATTTTTCACCTTTTTGAGCATCAGTTTTGTATTTATATTTTTTATGTTGATGACCATTTTTTTTCACCTCTTATTTTACCACTTTGAAAGCAATAAATTTTCTATCCATATACTGGCTAATGTGTAAATTGAACACGAACACTGAATGCATCAAATTCTGCAGCTCACTAACTTTTCTACCCAGCAGACCAACAACACAAAAATCTTAGAATTTGCATGATTTTTATGCAAACACATACATATATACTTTTTACCTTTCATGAAGAAAATACAAACATATTCCATACTGTCTTGTGAGCTACTTCAGTCTAAGTACTTTACCAGAGTATTGTATGAAGTGTTATCACACTTCTTCTAAGCACCATACATTGAGATTTAATCAAGTCTTGATCTTTATCCTCAATGTATTCAGGATTCACTGTTCACTCTGATCTCATTCACCCTTTGTCTCATAACTCTGAACTTCTAAAATTTTGAAATCACATCATTATTTCTAGAATTAGCCCAGTTTTGCTCGCAAAATTTCAATCTCACCACACACTGCTTTTTCCAGTCCTTCTCAAGCCTCATGCCCTATTCATGTGCTGGCAATGTCACTGAACTCACTGTTTTCTTTTTATTTTCTTTGCTTTGTGAGTGCCTGAAACTGGTTTTGGAAAGTTGATGGTAATTGCTGGCAAGATGGCCTCCTTTTTAAGTTAACATAATGAATAGTTAACAATTGTCATAGTGGAACAAGATTTTAAATTAGAAAATTTTGCTTAAGGAATTAAGAAACTCAGCACAACCTTTTAAATCATGTGTGTGTGTATGTGTGTGTGTGTGTGTGTGTGTGTGTGTGTGTGTGTGACATCAAATTCAAGATATATGACAGGATACACAGAAACATATCTCTCATCTGTGTGAATAGGCTAATGAATCAGGAAGATAGTGGTCAAGAAGCAAAATTTCTTTCTAGATAGATGTGATTTGAGAACCATTGTATCTTCTCAGGAGTATATTCCCAGAATCAAGAGACAAAAACTCAGAATTTAATACTTTTCCTCTGAAGTCTTTCAAAAAAATTATTTTATTACTTTTAAATAGAAGTCAGTTGATTTAAGCCTTTTACAGCTCAGCATTCTAGTCTAGCTTAACGTTTTATATCTTGTGGTTAAACATTTCTGCTGGGTGGTTAAAAGCAATTTTAAGCAAGACCTGTATAGCAAAATATGTAAGTTTTGCATCTCCCAAGGTCAGTGAAATCCCATCAGTATTTACCTTGAAACCATGTACAGTGTTTTGCAGATCTTTTGTCAGTGTCAATTATCTGGATGAGTCATGGCCATTACTTGACCAGTTTGCTCTCTGTGAAAGCCCAAGTGAATGTTTTCTCTCTAGGTGACGTTTCAGGGAGAAATGTAGCCTCGTGTCTTTTTTTTCCTTCTACTTGAAGAATCAACAGGGTGAGTTGAACTAGCTAGCTGTTTTGAGCGTGGTATCAAGGACAGATGACATTTTAGGCAACATTGCTATGGAGAATTAAAGCAAGAGATGTATGATTTTTTTTCCCATTGAACTTATTGGAGAGTACAGAGTGCCAGCCTAGGAAACTTGCCTGGAAAAGTAAATGTAATTTATCAGAAAGAACACGGAGCTATCATCCAGGAGCATTGTCCTTGAATCTTACTTTCTCTTGTTTTTCCAAGTAATCTGACTTTTAAAACTTCTCCTGCTCATTTAACATATCATCACATTAGGAAGCTTAATGATCATCATACTATAGGCCGGAATTTTCATGTAAGGTTAATTTACAAGTAACTGGTTAATTTGTTTATTTTCAAATATTTTATATTTAAGGCAGAGAATGATCTATACAGCACTGGCCATCTATAGATTGACTATCTTTGTATCACTGATCCATGACAAATTTTAGAAATACAATAAAAGGATTATGTCTTATGAAACAGCCATATCTGCCAGGTAAAGTGCAATGAAGTATTCAGGGACATGTTTGGAGTGAGGCAAAACTAGGTACAGCTCCCAGCTCCACCATTTATGACTTGTGTGTTCTTGGGCAAATCATCTAAATAAAACTTGGTCTGATTTTCAAGTACTATTCTTGAGAGAATGACAGTAACTGAGTTTACACCAGGAGCAGTACATATCAAAAAGACAAGAGTGACATGTATTCCAAACATAATTTTAGCGTTACATTGTGCTATAATCAATACGCTGAACCTTTTGAAGGTTCTTCAGACCAATATCTGATTCATCCTGTGTACATAAGTGCATGGTTTTGCTATGACAGGCTACAGTTTTGTATTTCCTTGAATTTCCAAATATCTGTGTCAAAATTGTGTAACTGCTTATATCACATTGTATGGAAAGTTATTAGAATATCAATGATGGTCAGAAAATATCATTTACAAGCTAAGTCAAAGATATTTGACACTCAGAAAGCCAGTGATGATAAGCCCAGTACCTATGTTATAGAGTAATAGTATCACAAAGCTT
>PVJA010022421.1:0-34299 GCA_004027025.1 Myocastor coypus
TTTCTTAGATGATGTCAGATTATAGCTCAGGCTGTGAACTGGGAGACCTGGGTTTAAATCTTGATGGCTCATGTGATGGTGTTATTATTTTTGTTTTGGTTATAAACTTCAGGAACTTATCAAGATTCACTGTAACATTAAGGATGGTTTTATGGATTCATTACTGCTGTTCAATAAAACACTCCAAATATAAGCAGTTAAAAAAAAAAAAAAAAATGAATGAGAACTTGTGACTATGCAGTGTATAACTGTTACCACGCCAGTGGAGACTGTGTAGCTCTGTGGCTTTGAGAAGTCTCCAGAACATGCCTGATCCTGAGTGACTCTCCTTACTCCATCCCAGATCTTTTTGTAGACCTTTCTCCTAATTCTACTCAACCAGTTCTGTGACACAATGAAGCTGACCTAAATAGTTGGGCACAATGTGGCTCAGAAAGGCCATTTTGCCAAGAAACATCTTTCTCTTGTGCTATCATCTATGTCACATGTTCCCTGAACAAAAACGATTAGTGCCAGTGTCTCAGTTACTCTTCTCTCGTTGCTGGGACAAAGATCCAATGCCCAAAATGAAGGAAGGAAAGGTTTATTTGGTTCACAGTTACTGGTGTTTCAGTCCATATTCAGCTGGCTCCAAGGCAGACTAGAATATGGCAGAGAGCAGCAGTGCATGGCGGCAGAACAGCAGCAATGGCAACAGAGGCAAGAGAGCGAGTCTGTTTTGCTGTCTCTTATATTACATTCAGGCTATCACCCCAGGCTGAGGAACGTACACACATCCATAGTCCCAGCAGTACTAAAACCCATAATCCCAGTGGATCATGAGTTAGTCTCAAACCCTAGAAGTCCCCACCCCATGATTGAATGAGGCTTTTCAGGGACAAATAGACATAAGCCATCAATAAAAATTATACACTTTCACAGGCAAAACCACACAGGCTATCTTCTACTTTTCAACTCTGGGGCACAAGAGTAACCTGAGAGAGCTGATTGCTGGAATTCCAGTCTACAACTTCCAGGCAGACTACAAACATCTCCTTAAGAACCTTCACACTCAAAGTGTTCCAACTCTACACCCTACACACACACACACACACACACACCTGGTCTATGCCAGGAAGAAGGGAAATTAGAGACTCCAGTCCCTCTTCCCATTCTGTGCTCTGACTCATGGTTTCTTGCATCCTCACAGCATTATTGCTGAAGGCTGACCTACCATTTGGCAGAAAATGGTTTGTTGGGATGAGCTCCTCAGCCTAGATTTCTTCATAAGCTTTGAATCTTTGAATGTGCCCTGCATCAAATGCTAACTCCTCTCTCTCTCTCTCTTTCTCTCTTTTTCTCCTCTCCTCTCCTCCTCCTCTTCTTCTTCTTCCTTTTCCTCTTCTTACCCTCTCTCTCTCTCTCTCTCTCTCTCTCTCTCTCTCTCTCTCTCTCTCTCTCTCTCTCTCTCTCTCTTTCTCCCCTTCTCCCTTCACTTTGTCAGCACTGGTGTCCAACCCAGGGCCTTGTGCATGCTAGGTAAATGCTACACAACTAAGCCACATGTGAGCCCCTTAACAACTCTTTTTACTGAAGCCCATGTGCTCATCCCTGTTGCCCAAAGTCCTCTCTCTGTGCTGAGATAAGAAGATGTGGATTTGCTTAGCAACACACACTGGGTCACACATATTTTCCCCTAATTGCCATATTTCAAGCTTCAGAAGAATTCTGTCTACCACTATCAATAAAAAAGAGCTTGACAGGGAAGGTCAGCTTCATGGGATCAAAGGCAAGATCCACCTAAACGCATTCAGGACCAAGAAGGCCTACCTAAACTTACTGGTGAAAAACTAAAAGAGTTACTAGAGTGACAGTCACAGGACAAAGATCTATGCCAGGGTAAATTTTCTTCTTCTATTCAGTTATCTGACTCCTTTCAAAAAAACAAGAAAGCAAAGTCTATTTATACGTAGGAAGGACCTGCTACATTATCCCTCTTTGGAGCAGGTTTACAAAGAATTTCAGTTTTGCTGATCTGTTCCTTTTTTTCTTGTGGTATTGGAGATTGAACCATGGGCTCATGCATGCTAGGCAAGCGCTCTACCTACCACTAGGCTGTATCCTGAGCCCTTTCATGTTTTCTTGAATGAGCTTATAGTTAGCATGTAATAAATGAGCATAATCTTAATATGTAATAAAAATACTATAAAATAAATGTAAACAAATTAAGTGAAAAAAACTACAAGCTGTGGTGGAGCTGCAGCAGGTCCAGTGAGGTACATAGATGGGTGTTCCCTGGCAGAATTTGGTCCCTACAAGAAAAGTGTATGAAGAACAGAAAGAAAACAGGCAAACTTTGCTAAGTGTTTCTAGGCTTCTCCTAAGTCTTTCTCCTTCCTCTAGTCATCCCAGAGGAAAAATGTTGCCCTATAAGACTTCTGAGGGATAGCGGAATTTTGTGGAGACAGTCAAATAATTTAAATCCAGCAAATGGTTCATTTCCTTTTTGATGTACCAACCACAATGGGAGGTACAATGAATGGAAGGTGTGGAATAAAGGAGAAGGATATAGTCCTGGCCCTGGAAGAGCAAACTGTCTGCTGGGTGACTTGGCACTCTCTATACGGTGTTGATGCCCAGGTGTTGAGGGCTTGGCCCTCAGCCTGACGCACCTAGCAGAAGGGAGTTAGGTATCCGAGGCTGTGTCCTTGATGGGGAACGTGGGAGCTTGACCTCTTCCCTCTGCTGTTTTGTTTCCTGGCTGCAGTGAGGTGAACAGGCCTCCCTGGCTACACACTCCCTCCAGGAGGTTCTGTATGGCTATAGACCTGAATCATCAGGCCACTTACCCTGGGCTGGAACCATGAGAAAAACAAACCTTTCCTCCTTTTAAGTTGATTCTCTCAGGTCTTCTGTCTCAGGGCAGGAATATGATATGACGTAAACTGGGGGCTCACACCAGGGTGCATGTCTAGCGTGGCTGGATGTGAGGGGCATTAGGAGTATTTTATTGGATCTTTGCAAATTCAGAGGTGGATATCACTGGGTCATGTCAAGCCAATGGCTCCATTGCCATTGTCATTTATAGAACAGATTGCTAAGTATTCTAAAGAAAACCCATGCTCGTGTGATGTTTGCACTCTTTGAGACTAATTTCAGGAGGCTGGGGTGCAGCTTAGCAGCAGAATGTGTTCTTAGTCTTCATAGTTTGATCACCACCACCACAGAATCAATCAAACAAAGAAACCTACAGTTTCCTCTGAAGTATTTAAGTTAACTTTGGTATAAAACTAAAATGACATCTCCAATCTCCAATGGAAAATATTCTCTCTTGTCTTAACTTTGTCTACAGCAGTGTGTGTGTGTGTGTGTGTGTGTGTGTGTGTGTGTGTGTGTGCACATGAGTGTTTCTATCATTAAAGTGATAGTCATATTAAGAAATTTGAATCTGGGCAAGGAGTGGTGCACACCTGTAACCAGCACTCTGGAAAGCTAAGGCAGGAAGGTTGCTAGTTCTAGTCTAGCCTGGGCAATTTAGTGAGTCAAGGCCCTGGATTCAATCCTCAGTGTTGGAGGAAAATAAAACTTCCAAATCTCCTACTCTCAAGCTATGCTTTGTAAGCAAACATCAGTCTCCACAGACTGCCTTGTATCTATAAATAAGTTATAACTATATATTTTTATAGCAATAAATAAATTATAGCTACACAAAATTGGCCGTCAATTCAATCTGAGAGAGCGGGGAGGCCCAGATCTCCTTACCCAGTAGAAACATTAACACTAATTCTCCTTGCAGGGCAGAGCTGTCTGCCTTGTGACTACTGAGTGTCCACCAAGCACCACAATGTTGAAAATGCTGCTTTAGGGACAAAGAGCAATTTCACTGGAGATGTTAGACAGAGACAGACCACGTTAGGTAAAGGTAGTCGGAAGCCGAGGTAGCTGTTGGTCCCACTGCAGAGATCCTAGTGAGGCCCTGGGAGCTGAGAGTACCAAGGCCACTGGGTCAGTGTGAGAAGGCAGATCTTTTCAGCACAGTGACTTTGGGCAGGGCCTGGTTCCCTAGCTCAGCGAGGACAGGGCCACAGCTGGCATGGAAGGTAACACATCTTGCAGAATGCTGGCCAGCGAGGCGGACCTGTCCACTGCCCCACTCAGGAAACGATTACCTGTCTTTGTTATTCTTTAAACATATCCTATGATTTGCTATTGGATCAATATTACCTAAGTGACTGTACTGGTAATCTTATTGATTGGTTAGAGTTCTGTCTCATCTTAAGCCCACCTCACCTCATGGCTTTGCCCAATGAACTCACTTGAGAAGCAGGGTTTTGGAGCGACCCAACTTCTGGGTCCATTTCTTTCCCTCTCAGGCAGAACCATGCTTTCTCTCAATAAATTCTTCCTACTCTTAAAAAACAAAAAAACGAGGCTGAGGAAATATCTTGGTGGTAGAGGTGCCTGCCTGGCAAGCACAGGGTCCTGAGTTTAATACTTGGTACAAAAAAAAAAAAAAGCAGATGGGGCAGTGTCTGACCCTGCTGGTGGCTGCTGCCAGAGTCGGAACCCACCGAGGGGAAGAGGACCCAACACTGGTTGTCTGGAAAGACGAAAAGCCACAGGTGGTAAAAGCTGGCTTCGACTGTGAAGATAGAATCCAAATTTTCTTATTTGAATTTATTGTTTCTCACTATAAACTCTCAGGTATAACAAAAGAACAAATTTAAAGGGTAAAGCTTATGAAAGGAAAATAAGATGCTTTTTTTTTTCTTCTACATCCTACTCTTTGAACTTTAACAAAGAGGGCAGTGGTTCCTGCTCAAGCAAGGGTGGAACAGTGTCTAAGTCAACAAGCTAGAGCAGCACAGGGTTTTGAGGGGAAAGACTTAGGCGACTGGAACGAACAAGAGCACTGAAAAGGAAATGTTCCTTGGAACCAGTATTTCACCTCTTTCTGTCAAGAAAGATGGATCTACACAGAGTAGCTGTCTCCTTATTTGTTTGTGTGTTTGTTGAGACAGTCTCACTTTGAAATCTAGAATGGTCTTGACACAGGTTGGCCTCAAATTCATCAATCTTCCTGTGCCAGCCTCCCAAGTGCTACGATTATAGGTAGGTGCCACCCCACCTATCCTCTGCTTCATTTAACATAATGACATGGCCATGCGCTCTCTGTGGTAATCTTTAAACCTGTCTTTTTTTTTTTTTTAAATGTTCGGTACAGGGTCTCGCTATGCAGCTCAGACTTACAGTGATCCTCCTGTTTTCAGCCTCCCCAGTGCTGGGATTACAGGCGTGTGCCACCACTTTTGGTCTCATTGGCCACCTCGGCATACCCAGGGGTTGGGTGTAGTATGTGGTGCTGGGGATCAAATCTCAGTCCCTTTGACCCTGGATCCATTCTTCCTGAGATCCAGCCTTATATCTTGCCTTGGGCTCCATAAGACATTCTAGTATCTTTGACTTATATCTTCTTTTCATGTTATCTGGTTATGAATTGGGGATCTATCCAGCCCCTGAAACCTCTGGTTAATCCAATTCCATTATTTTCTTTCTTTAGGTTAAATCTAAGATGAAGTGTATTTTTCTTTCTCTTTGGTCACATTTCAAAGAAATTAAGATAGCTAGAGAACTGCAACAGTCACCCCTACCTTGGGCAGTGGGAGTGCCTGGTGACAAAGAGCCCTAGTAAGGGGACAGTGGGACAGTGGGCTGTGCCCAGGACAGCTCTCAACCTGGGGCTCATATGGGAGCAGGGACACTTCTGCAGATGGGCTTAGGTAAGGCGCTATTATTTGGCACCTAACCTGGACTCTCACAGAAAGTATTCAGTGGAATGAAGAAGTGTTCTGTCTTCTAACTGAAGCTTCCCGCAGCACACACTTGCTCTTCCCGACCCCCCAGGGATCTTAACAAAGGCTCTGTGTCAAGGACACTTGAGACAAAGGTCTATTCACCAGTTTCATGGGAAAGCAATGATGTGGGCATTTGCAAAAGTAAGGAAAATAATTGTGCATGTGGGTTTTTAGCATTTCTCGTATGGGTAGCCATGTACACAATCACATTGCTGGCTCTTATTACTCGAGCTGGAGAAATTTAAGGACCATTGTGTTTTCATATCTTTATATTCCTGCTATTGTATATTTCAAAAATCTGTCATATTTGATTGGAGGCAACTACTTTATAGCAGTGAATTTTACAATATGCCTTGAACTTAAAAAGATGGTTATCTTTTTATATTTTCTCATTTAATTATTTATTAAGTCTATACTCTTATTTCTTATTCAGTTCTGTTCTTTCCCAAGACCTTGGCTATTTATCTACTTTTATTTCCTCTCCTATCTTCTCACCCCAAGAACATGCTTTTGTACATGTGTTAGAATGGAACCCAAATTCAAAGGGACATCTTTAGAAGGTGCTGTATAAAACCAGCATAGGACAAGATCGTCCTTTCTCCTGAGGCTCATTTTCACTACTCACTGTGGCAGGAAACTCAGTTTTTGGTTTATTATTTTTCAGTATCAGAGATTGAACTCAGGACACTGAGCATGACAAGCAGGCACTTATGCTGCTGAGCTAGACACTGGATGGTCTCTCATTATATCTCCTTCCTATATTTCAATAAAACAGTGATGACATGGGAATAATTTCAACTACCATGTAATAACAAGTGAGGAGTAAAGCCTTAATTGTTATTAAATTCAATTAGATATTCTTCACTGTAGTGCAGATTTCTCAAAAGACTAATATAATAGCTCTTTACTTAGTATCTATGTTTAAATTATTGTCTTATGGTTTTAAATATTCACATGCTTAAAAATGCAAAGTGTTACAAATACAGTCATTGGGGCCCGGCAGGATGGCTCAGTGGTCTAAAGCACCTGCTTGGGAAAGCTTGGGCGGCTTCAGGGACCGCGGTTCGATCCCCGGCACCACATGCTGCGCCAGCCCTGCCCTCGGGGTGGGCTGAGCCGGCCATAAAAATGAGTGAATCAACAAAGGTTCTGAAACAAGAAAAATAAATAAATAATTCTAAAAAAAAAAAACATAAAAATGAGTGAATAAACAAAGGTCCTGAAACAAGAAAAAAAAAATAAAATAAAATAAAAAATTATTAAAAATAAAAAATAAAAAAATAAAAATACAGTCATTCATATAAAATCAAGACAGTAACTGAAAGTGACCATTGAAATTGTTCTCTCAAGGCTGAAGAGATAGCTCACTTGGTGCTCTAAGTGCCCACCTGGAAAACACAGGGACCTGAGTTTGATCCCTGGTACTGCATAGTGTGCCAGCCCTGGAACCCTAGGTGCATTGTGCCAGCTACCAAAACCAGGCATGATAGCACACACCTGTAATCCTGGTGCTGGAGAGGCTGAGGCAGGAGGATCACTCTAAGTCTGAGCTGCATAATGAGACCCTGTGTTAAATAAATAAAAACATTTAAAATATATATTTATAAAAAATTGATCTCTCACATACTCAAGAGCAGGAAACAGCATGATACTTCTCTCAGCAAGATACAGTGACACACCGGGCTGGCGTCTTCCTCAGGTGCCAGGCACCTGTTCAGAGCCTGCTCCGCATTCTGGATCAGGGTCAGTTATCTGTCACTGATGTGAGTTACAGCTTCTCACATTTATCCGGGATGCTTGGCGTGTCCCTCACGTTCAAGAAAGCCCTGACGTAAATCAAACACTCTTAGGAGCAGCTAATGAGAGCTAAAGAGTTATATAATTTCCAACCTCACAAACCTTGTTATTTATCAAATATTTCAAATATTTCTGAGCTCCAAAATCAACCTTGTGTTCTTATTGCTCACTGGAGTACAACAAAGACATACTATCTTAAGGTCAAAAGCCCCTGGCTCTTTTTTTTTCTTTTTTTTTTCTTTCTGAAGTATTGGTGTCTGAACCCCAGTGCTATGTCTTACCCTCTTCTATTTTTTGAAACAAGATCTTAGTAAGTCACTAAGTTGCCCAGCCTGGGCTCAAAATTTCAGTCCTTTTCACTCAGCCTCAACTTCCTGTCTTCTAAGAGAATGCCTATTTTTATGAAGTATAGGCCTACCAAAGACATGCCCAGAAATCACGAAAGGAGAATAATTAAAAAATGAAAATTCCGAGCTGTGTTTGTCATAAAGTTAATGTTACTTTAATACTTTCTTTTCACTTTTTCTTTAATGAAAACCCACAAATCATGGGTGTTGCTCTAATCCCAGCCCAGATGGGAGAGAAGGAACTTGGTCAGATCCCTCTACCAGGAAGTTCATCTGCAAATAGATTGTTCCACTGACATTTACAGGATCAGAGCACATATACTGAATGTATTTTCTGGGTGGGGAAATGGTCTTGTTAAGAGTTGTATATACTTTTTTTTTAATTTCATTCTCATTGTTATCTAAGATAAGTATGGTCCTCAACATAGTTTGGTGACCAGCAGAATCAGGACCCTGAGTTCCTGAGCAGAAGTGGGCCTGCGTATATACTTTTTTTTTTAAATTTCATTCTCATTGTTATCTAAGGTAAGTATGGTCCTCAACATAGTTTGGTGACCAGCAGAATCAGGACCCTGAGTTCCTGAGCAGAAGTGGGCCTGCAGTAAGGCAGCCACCCGCACACACAAATTGAAAAATCATCCTCTAACAGCCTCCTGCCATGGGCTCCATCCTCAGAAGTGCTTACTGAGAGTGAGTCCTGTGTCCTCGCAGTTCTATGGGCAGCATCACCTCCTTGGGACTCAAATGTTTGCAAAGCCACCACTCAGCATTATCAGGGAGTGTGAGAAACAGCTTCCTGGCTCTCCCAGACTTCCAAGTCAGTGTGCACTTCACAAGGATCCTCAGGTCTCCCTGGGGTGGTTTCTGTGCCATTCACATTCAGGAAGCCCTGATCTAATGGGCTGGGGGAGTAAGCTCCATGGTACAGCACAAGTCTCTGGATTCAGTCTCTTTATCTTCTTCTTTTAAAAATGTATTTAGTACAGGATCTACACGGTCTCACTATGCAGCTCAGACATACCGTCTCAGTGTGCGTCGGGGGTGGGGTGGCATGGCAGGCCAGGGATCGAACCCCTGGCCCCTGTGTCTGCTTAAGCAGGTGCTTTAATCTGCTGAGGTATCTGGCTGGTCCTGTTTATCTTCTTCTTCATTCCCCCTATACTGTGATAGTAGCTGTACATTTTTAAAGCTCTTAGCTCTTCCTCTAAGTCACATGTTATTCTAGGGGCTTCATATATTTTGATCCATCAACCTGCACAACGTTATAAGGATCTTCTGCTATCACTTTTATCTATTATTCTTAGCCCATACTTTGCACTTGCAGATTCTGAGACACAAAGAATGGAGACAAGCTAAAGTCAAAAGGGCTGAGCCAACGTCCAACTCAGTGGTGCCCAGGCCAGGTAAAAGGACCTCTGCAGTCTGCCTGAGTTCCTGGAAAACAACTCTGGAGGTTTCCTGCCAGGTCTTATCCCAGAGTCCAAGGGATCAGAGAGACTGATGGAGGCAGGAGGATTACAGGGTTTGGGTGCACACCTGCTTGGCTTGACCCTATGCTGCCTGGAATGGCCAAGCAAGCCCCTAAGGAAAGTTTTTATACATTTTGCTGAGGGGCTGGGGGTGGGGCAACCTCTCATTGCTTCTGAGGATACAGAGCCAGAATCTCAAAGCAACTAAAAGCAATAAATAAATAATTGACCTTGACAGAGACAGAGCCTTAGGAATTCTGCAGGAACAATGGGACAGAAACTGTTCACAGGATATAGTTGGCAATCTTATCTGTTCCAGAACGAGCAGCTATAGCTATAGGGGAGAAAAGGAGAAGGGTTCGAGGGTGATTGCTCACGGCTGGGAAAGCGTGTTTTTCTTAAGTCTGGCTTCAGCCAAGTGCACAGGACCGTGTGCAGATACAGCCGCTGGTCCTATTTATTTCCCTGAGAAACTTCCTTATTTGGATTTGCTGGCCTACTTTGAGCGGACGGACATCCTGGCAGAGCTCCTCATCTTCTCCCTGTTTTGTCTCCTCATGTTCATCTTATTGCTCAACTCTTCCCAGATTCCTAGGAAAAATCCAAGAAGAAAGCTTCCAGTTTAACTCCTGCCAAAAGCCTACCGCAACCTGTCTGGAAGGACAATTCGGACTCCGCCCAGAAGAGCAACAAAAGAATCAGCTGTTTCCTGCCCCACCTGAGTGGCTGGGGTGAGTCATGACTTTCCCTGCCCCACCTCAGCCGGCTGCTCCAATCCCTGCCCAAATACCTGGGCTCCGTATTCTCAGGCCAGCCTATTAAGGCTGGGCAGCCAACCATTTCAAGAGTCTCCTTTGAATCTCATGAATTAAAAATGGCTGCACTTAAAGTCCCAAAGTGCCCCTAGCCATCTTGAAATTAACTCTGTTGGCCTTTGGCAGACGCCCAAGTACTGACAAACATTAATCCCCATGGGTGGGGAAGGGGACTTACCCCACTTCCCCCACCCCATGTCTACGTAGGTGGGAGGGAAGCCAGCTGCACCTGTCATCAGTCAGCCTCACTGGCTTACTAAACAGGTAGGTATGGTGCCTTTGTGACACGTTGCTTAGAATCAACATGAAACACGGCCAAGGACAACTTTCCATCTTTCCTCTCTGAAAGGGCTGAGATTGTGTCTGTACCTTCATGGATGTCCACATATGTGCAGTAGGTGCTCATGAGATATTTACTAAGAGAAGAGATAAAAATGAATAGGAATTCAGCAATGAATGCTATCACTACTCAGAAGGTAAAAGGTGCTTCATGAAGTCTTACAGCTCTTTCAGTTATCCTAATGTATTGCATAAACATTCAGGTTTATGCTAGTCTGGTTTAATAACTGGGAAGGCTGGAAGTGAATGAGGTTATGGCTTGGCTAGCACCCAATCTGGAAGGATAAATTCAGACTTCTTTGTTTGCACTTTGTCATCTGGCAGTGGAAGTTTTGTGGCAACAGAATCTTCTAGGGAAGCAGACACAAAGCCCATGGGCAGGGCCTCTAGGGCCTACAAGGATTGTAGTTCTCTCATGGGGACCCTTGAATGGAAGAAAGGTGCAGAAGTGAGCTAGACTCAACAAACAAGAAGCCAGTAGGGGCTGGACGCCCCCTGCTTGTCTGTGTTGGCACTCAGCTCCAGTGCACCAGGCAAGAGGACCTACCTCAGACGTTTGCCAATACCTCCACACTCCTGGAGTCCAAGGGCAGATCTCAGGGAGGCGACAGTTACGTCATGCTCCCTTTGCTGGTAGCTTCATGCTCTGCTACGCCCTCCATTGTCACCCAGTATTCTGCAGACACCCACACCGGGTTTTTCCCTCTCAGCCTGTGAAATGGAAAAAAAAAAGAGTGCTTTATGTACAGACAGGACTTCGACCCTTAAAAGGCCTCATTAAAACACGAGCACTTAAAATTTTTTTGACTTAATTTTTTAATTACTACACAGCTGTCATACATATTGATCACATTAATCATGGAGAACTTCCTCCTGCGCATGATATATCTTAATTCTTTTTCCCCACTCCTCCCTTCCTTTCAACTCTTCTTCCCCTCCCCATTTACAAAAGCTTTGTTTCCATTTTTCCCGTTCCTCTCCCCTCCCTTGTCTCCCTTCCCAATGAACGTGTTTGTTCTAGTTCCAGGTATCTACCCTCCACTCTGCACCTTGTTCACCGTGTGGGTTTCTCATACGAGAGAAAGAACAAGATATTTAAACTTGTGTGTCCAGCTTATTTCACAGGACATTGTGGTCTTGAGGTGCATCCATTTTCCCACAAATGCTCGAGTTTATCCTTCTTTATGGCAGAGTGGTTGCTCTGTTGTGCATTTTAAAAAATCACATTTTCTTTATCCATTGATCTGTTGGTGGGCATCTGGGCTGTTTGTTAGGTTTAGCTATTACAAACTGTGCTATCAATATGGTGTGCATACATCACTGATAAAGCACTGGCACTTTTAAGAGCTATATAGTGTTTAGAAAATTTATGCAGACCTTCCCAAAGCTCTCTTGAGGCTTAAACCTTGGCGCCCTCATCATGGAGCACAGTGAACAGCTTCCAGAGTTCGGCCACAGGAGCAACAAGGAACTTCTTCTCATCCCAGAGAGAAGCCAGCTCTCTCTGCAGAATAGCTGTGGATGACTAGGGAATTTAAAGAATCTGCATTAAAGTAGTGAGAATTTAAAGTACGGTGACTCCTGGAGTAGGGATCATTACACACTGCCTTTACTTTCTCAATCTTGAGCTGCCACAATGCTTAACCCAAGCCAACTCGATCCTCTGTCCTTATTAGCAGTTACCTCAGCTGGAATGAAAGAGACAACACTGAATTTAGCTCAGAAGTTTTGAGTTCAAATTCTGATCTGTCATTTAGTGGAGGGTGGGAGTTCCTAAAATATTCACTCAAAAAGTTTTATTTTCTGAGCCTTAGCTTACTTATTTAAAAAAAAAAAAAAAGTCATTAAATTTGTCTTAAAGTATCCTTGTGAGGATTATAAGAGATCTCAAGAAGGAAGTTAGGCTTTCAATCAGAGCCAGATGAGAGAATGAGTTACCCCATCACACAGGAATGCTTAGCTTAGCATAAGAGAAAATCGGAGGTTAGCCAGAGAAATATGGCAGAGGAAAGTGTGTGTGTGTGTGTGGGGGGGGGGGGATGGTTTAAAGCTAGAGAAAGGGCTGGCCAAATAGCTCAGCAGATTAAAAGACCTGCAAGCAGGCACAGGGGCCAGGGTTCAATCCCCTGGGTGTGGTAGTGTGTGTCTGTAATCCCAGTTCTTGGGAGGCTATAAACAGGTGGATAACTACAAGTCTGATCTAGTAGTGAGACCCTGAATACCCTGTAGAGCCTTCCCTAAAAAATACAAAAAAAAAAAAAAATAGAGAAAGATTTAGTAGACAGTTGTTGGCTTTGAAGATGGACAAGATCACAGGCCAGTGATGTCATGGCCTCCAGAAGCTAGAAGTAGTCTGTAGCCAACAGCCTGAAAAGCTACAGGGACATCCAACAACTACAGGAGAAAAGAACTAAATTCTTCCAAAATTTGAGTGATACTGGGAGGACTGGACCAAGGCTGGGTGACCTTTTGAGTTTAGCTTGCAAGACCTTAAGTAAATTCACATGAACAGCCGGGCATGGTGGCGCATGCCTGTAATCCCAGCACTCGGGAGGCTGAGGCAGGAGGATCAGTGCGAGTTCGAGACCAGCCTGGGCTACAAAAGTGAGCTCAAGGCAAGCCTGAACTGTACAGCGAGACCCTGTCTCAAAAAGACAAAAAAAAAAAAAAAAAAAAAAAAAAATTCACATGAACATGTAACCCACAGAAGCTGGGAGTCAGTAAACAGGTGTCTCTTTAAACACAATGACCTTGTGGCCATCTGTTGTGGTCACAATAGGAAGCCAACATAGGTTTGCGATAGGTTCAAGAGCACAGAGTGAAGACTGTCCTGCCCACCTTCCTCACCACACCATCGTTCTGCTTTCAGAACTGGCAGCCATTCCCAGCCAACTGGTCCTTGGGGAACCTGTGAAAAACACTGCTGCCAAGTGCATCTCAAAGTCAATGGGAAGCATCTAGGTTAAGAAGGCGTTGGGCTTGCTACTCTGATGTCAGTGATGGCACCATTATCTCTTTGGCCGGTGACATGCCCAGTAGGAAACTTTCAGGTGAAGGAATTAGGGTTGCCAGGTAAAATATAGAATGCCCAGTAAAATCTAAATTTTAGTTTAAAAAGATGAATAATATCTTAGTAATTTTATTAAGTCTTGAATATTGCAAGTGATACGCTTCTACTAAATGTATGGGAACCTCGGGAGGAGCAGGTGTTAAAAATTAGTTTTCTAGGGCAAATCAAATTGACTAGGAGAGGAGGAAGTGGTGACCTCAATTTGATCTGGAATTCTCTTTCCAGCACCAGTGCCCTTTTCTTCCTGCCACAGCCAAATCTGATATTAGGAAAGGATCTTAGCTCAGATGCTTATCCTTCTGTGGGAATTTCTATCAGCAGGAAACCTGCATCTTTAAACGTATGTGGAAGGTAAGAGCTTGCCTCCTTGTAATGTCACTCTGGGCATCACTGAGCAGGAGGCTGCTGCCTTCAGTCTGGACTCCTGCCCAAGACAACAGACTACAGTGTGGCTCTTGAATTTCCCCCAAACACCCATGTGCAGGTGGTCTGGCCACAGCCTGTGGTGCTGTCAGAAGGTGGTGGAGCCTTTAAGTGGTGGGGCCTGGGGGAAGTTAGGTCCCTGGCTCACTGCCTTTGAAGGGTATATCGGGATCCCGGCTCATTCTTCATTTTCTTGCCTCCAAAAAGTTTCAGAAAGAGGTGAGTGGCTTCTTGTGCCACACTCCCACCACAATGGGCTACACTGCCACAGGCATGAAGTAGCAGGGCCAGTGGCTATGGACTGAAACCTCGGAATCCATGAGCAAAAACAAACTGGTTTTGTTTTGTCGGTTTGTTGCAATTGCGATTGGATGTTCCTATGTCATTTAGGCTGCTCTTAAACTCACTATGTAGTCCAGGATGGCCTCAAACTTGAAGTGATCTTCCCACCTCAACCTTCTGTGTGCTGGGCTCACAGGAGAGTGCCACCATTCCTGGCTGTCCTCCATGAAGTTGATTTTCATAGTAATGACAAGCTAGCTCACATGCACAGGGCAGGGGACCATCTGGGCTTCGGAGTCAGGCTGATCGGTCTTCAGATCCCGGTTTTGCTGCTCTCTGCTTTGTGTCTTGGAGTACACTAGTATTTCTCAGAACCTTTATTCTCACTTAAGGTACATTTATGTTGAGGGTTATTATGAGGATTGAAATGAGTACACGCATATAAAGTATCTGGAGTACACAATAAATCCTCGCTGTTTTGCAATTTGACTTTCACGGACTAACTGGTCTTTTTTTTCACTGTTTCGTAAGTCCCCTCCCCCCCCAGGCAGAATATATTTATTGAGGGAAAGAGAGCTTCCATCTGAGACAGAGACAGAAGGGGACCCAAGTGGGTTGCCCTGTTTTGTAAGTTTTTTTTTTTTTTTTTTTTTTTTTTTTTGTGGGACCAGGGTTTGAACTCACGACTTTGCACTTGCCCAGCAGGCACTTGTGCCTCAGAGCTATCTCCCCAGACCCTGTAACTTTTAAACATATATTAATCTAGGGTCAGTGAGATAGCTCAACAGTCTAAAGCACCTGCTTAAGCAAGCTTAGGCAACAGCAGGGAATGCAGTTTGATCTCTGGCACCACATGCTGCACCAGCCCCACCCCCAGGGCAGGTTGAGCTGGCCATAATAAAAAAAATATGTATATATATTTCTAAATATGTATGTGTATATATATATATATACATATACACACACATATGTATATATATATATATATATATATATATATAATTTATCACAGATTTTTTGCTATACCGGGGAATTTTGCATTAGTGTATGGCACTGTATACATATTATATATGTAGTATCTGTGGTTTTAATGACTACTAAACTGAAGTAAAATACACTGTTCACTATGTATTTCTTTAGCAAATGAACACATATTATACCATACAGTATACATATATTATTAAAATTATGTAGGTTTATGAGTTTAGAAAACGGCTAAGAACATTAGAAGTGTTTTTTAAAAGTGTGGGAGGGGTTTATAGAGCCTCAAATATATATATAAATACTAAAATAAATAGGATGTTGCTACTTCACTGATCTTCACTTACCACTGGAGTGTCTGGAATGCAACCTCCACGAGAAGTGAGGCAGCGCTGTAAACATATAGTAGGTGCTCAGCAGACATTATTCATCTTTTCCTTCCTGAGCTCAGACCAAGCAGCCCTATGCTTATTTGTGCTGTGGCAAAGAGGAATTCATGTATAGGCTCTCTCCTAAAATGCCCGCCTGTGAGGCTAAAGGAGCAAAAAAAATGGATTCAGAATAGTACAAAAAGGCCAGCTGCACCCTCAGAATAGGTCTTAAAAAACCATTTGTGGATGCACTGTGACGAAGAGCATCTTGCACCGAAGTTGGTTCCAGATGCTTCCCATGTGTTAACCCACTGATGACCCACAACAGCCCCGTACGGACATCATTATTACCATTTCCTTTGGGGTGAGGAAATGGAGTCCTTGACAGTCAGATAACCTTCTGAAATTCATCAAGCCCTTATGTAGCAAGAACAGATTTTTCAATCTGAGTAATTAGGTCCAGAGTCCTTGCGATTAATTGGCTCAGCCAGTATACTTCCTGTGTGTCAGGATGTTTAATTTATGCTCTTTATTTCATGAAATTCTCATTCTAAAAATCTATTAAGAATTCCTATATTCCTTCCCATCTTGGAACTCATCTCTGAAAACAAAGAGTAAGATGATATTCCAAATCTTTAAATCTTAATACCATTGTATTTGCTATCTTTTTTTTTTTTTTTTTTTTTTTTTTTTTTTTTTTTTTTTTTTTTTTTTTTTTTTTTTTTTTTTTTTAATCTTAGGGAAGGGTCTACAGTGTGTTCAGGGTCTCACTACTAAATGGGACTCATAGTGATCCACTGGTTTACAGCCTCCCAAGAGCTGGGATTACAGGTGTGTGCCTCCACACCCAGTCTCAATTGCTGTCTCAGCGTACCCCATGGGTGGGGCCAGCACTACAAGCCCAGGGATCAACCCCCCCAGCCCTTGTGCCTGCCTACAGGTACTTTAATCTGCTGAGGGTCTGGGGAGATAGCCTCGTGGCACAAGTGTCTGCCTGGCAAGTGCAAGGTCATGAGTTTGAACCCCTGTCCCTCAAAAAAAAAAAAAAAAAAAAAAAAAAAAAAAAATCTGCTGAGCTATATATTTGCTAGCCTTAAATTCTCACATTTCATCCTAGGCAGGATGAATCTCACAAGACTGATACCATATGGACTTTTGTGTGTCAGGTCATCATTTATTCTAGAATATTCTCTTGGGTCTCAGAGAAGTTACACCCAACCACTCAACACAAGCTGCCTTTCTGGCCTTTCTCTTTTTTTTTTTTTTTTTTTTTTTTGTGGAACCAGGAATTGAACTGAAGATCTTGCACTTGCCAGGCAGTCACTTGTGCCCCTGAGCTATCTCTCCAGCCCCTCTGGCCTCCCTTGGCAGCTTTCTTTTCAACACAAGGCCTATCACCCCTGAAACAGGATCCCAATAGACAGGCTTTGTTCATCTTCTCTGATGCAGCTGCTTTTTTTTTTTTTTTTTTTTTTTTTTTTTTTTTTTTTTTTTTTTTTTTTTTTTTTTTTTTTTTTGGTGGCAAGTGAATCAGGTTTCCATTAAAAACACTGATGCCAAAAGGGAAGGAAAAATAAATAATTAAAAGCTCTGGCATGACGATTCTTTGTCTCAATTCTGGAGCCTGGAGTGGAAAGTTGGCAGCTCCATCTGAAAGATGAGAGTGCATCAGGCAGCTGCTTGGGTTGCAGATAAAGCCACAAAGCGGAGAACAGCTCCACGCTGTGTACAAGGCGAGGGACGGTGGCGAGCACTATTTCTGAACACAGGGCTCAGCCTTCCAGGGTGGGATCGTGTTGCCCAATCATGACATCACTTAGGCCATTCCCACGCCTGTGGCCCACTTTTGAAATAACCTAGCAATGGGTGCAGAAGCCAAATTCAAAATAAATTAGCCTGTGACTCAGACTGTTCATCTCTGTTTTGACAACCAACACCAAACCACTGGAAGTTCATCTTGTATTTGGCAGAAAGATTGTATAAGATATTGCAGAGGTCTCTATCATACCCTCCTGTTCCAAGAAAGTGCCAGCTGTGGACAGGCAAGGAAGCAGATTCCCTTACACTAGGGGGACAAAGCTAGCACTGGTCTTGGACTGAAGAGCTCAGGATGCAGTCTCTGGAGCCAGACAGCTTGTGACTCTTCACTTCCTCCTGCCCAGTAATAATAGCAACCTCCTCATAGGACTCCAATGCAATGAAAGGTGACAGAATGACATTCTGTCACTGTAAAACAATAATGTGCATTTCTGTTCTTGCAAAGAACTGCAAAAGAAAACAAAACAAAAAATGAGGAGAAAGCCTTTCATCTTGTTGACTATGACTTTTTATAAGTGGGATAGATGCCTTGTCCCTCCCTGACACCTGGGAGATTTCAGGAGGTAGCAGGAGCCTCTCTGCACCACTGAACTGGACAGAACACATCCCACTCCTCACAGGAGGCTGTGGCCACCAAGCATTTTCTGTCTTAGTACAGGTTGCTGTGAGAAGCAAATATTAAACTTGGATCAACACCAAATGGCCTTTGAAATGTTTCCATCATTGCCAAAAGGCTTGTGTTATATCACACTCTTCCATTTGGTTTCCTTCTTTCTTGTTCTTTTGGCTGGCTCAGGCTGCCTTAAGGGTGGGGGTGGGGATCGAACCACCGTCCCCAGTGCCTGACTGGCATTGCTTGTGCAGAGTATTATTCAGTCTCGGAAGGAAATTCTGCAGTGTTCTACCACATGGGCGAAACTTTAGACTTCATGCTAAGTGAAATAAACCAGTTTAAAACAATAGAGAAGTTCCTACCTTACAAACATTATTTACAATGTTTTGGCTCTACAATGATAGAAAGCAAATCTATGTAAGAATTCTGTTCTTCATTTCAGTACATTATTCAATAAATTGCATGAGATGGTCAGTGCTTTGCTATAACGTTGGCCCTACCTATGTTAGATGACTTTGCCCAGCTGTAGGCTAATTTAGGTGTTCAAGCAGGTTAAAGTAGGTTAGGCAAAGCTGCGCTATTTGGTAGATTTGGTGTATTAAATCCATTTTAAAATTTATTTTTATTTTTATTTATTTGTTACAGGGTCTCACTACACAGCTCAGACTCATAGTAATCTTCCTGTCTCAGCCTTCCCAGCACTGGGATTACAGGCGTATACTACTACACCTGGTTTGGGGCTAGCATGGCCTGTGTTATTAGGTATTGAACTCAGGTCCTTGTGCTTGCCAGCCAGGCACTTAGACCCCTGAGCTATCTCCCTAACCCTTAAATACATTTTTAAATTTAGGTTATTTTCAATGTAATGAGGAATTTATCAGCACACAACCCCTCCATCATTTGAGGAGCATCTGTACTGTACAGGTCCACTTCTTGAGACATTTTCTCCTTCTCTCCCTTCTGTAACTCGTACAGGACATGGGCTGCTCTGTAGTGAACATTAATGCATTTGCTGTGGGCAGCTTTTCCTCCTATTACCTACACTTGATGGGTGGGATGGGGGTGCTGCCCTTCACAGTACTCTCCCCCTGGCCACAGTAATTAGTTCAGGATTGGGTACATGGCTAAGCCAGGCAAATCACAGCCCTTCCCTGGGTGATACCTCTGAATACTAGGAGAGATGGAGAGAGCCCTTGCTCCTTGGATCTTGAGGAGATCATTATTCCTGTCATGTTGCTTAGAGAAGAGTTGGCTACTAGAAGATAAATAAGACCAGTCTACAGGGAGGAATGAAACTTAGCAATGCAATTATGTGAGCTAATACATTTCTGACTTTCTTAAGCTGATCAGATTCAGGTATCTATGACAAGCCATCAAATAAGTCCTAAAGAAGATACATCAATTTTTAAAACATCTATGCCTTGTATTCACAGTTTATCATGACATATAAATTCACTTAAAAACCTTTATTTTGAAATAATTGTAAATTCATAGAAAGTTGCAGAAAACAGTAGAGAAAATCCATATACGTTACACTCAGTTTTCAACAATGGCTACAGCACTTGGGAGGAAGAAGCAGGAAGATCATTATGAGTTCAAGGCTGGCCTGGGCTCCAGTGAGTTTGAGGCCAGCCTGAACTGCACAGTGAAATTGTGTCTCAAAAAACCAAAACCAACCAAACAAACAAATCCCCCTGCATATGGTTGCTACATCTTTTGTAACTATAGTATGATATCAAAATAAGGAAATCAATATTGAGACTGTGTGCCTGTGGTACTGTATCATTTTATCACTTGTTGATTCTTTTTTTAAAATTTTATTTTTTTCCTTGTTTCAGAACTTTTGTTTGTTTATAGCCGGCTCAGCCTGCCCTGAGGGCAGGGCTGGCACAGCATGTGGTGCTGGGGATCGAACCGCGGTCCCTGCAGCTGCCTGCAGGTGCTTTAGACCACTGAGCCATCCTGCCGGGCCCCCACATGTTGATTCTTATAACCATCCCTGGAATAAAAGTTACGAAACTACCCCTTCACTATAAAAATAGATCTTCTAGGGCTGGCGAGATAGATCAGTGGACTAAGCTCTACTTTGGCAAGCACAGGGACCAGCATTCGATCCTGTCCTGTGTGTGGTGCCAGCCTTTTGGGTGTGGTGTCGTATGCCTGTAATCCCAGCACTGGGGAGGCTGAAAGCAGGAGAATCACCATGAATCTAATCTGCATAGTGAGACCAGTACCAAATACACAAATGAAAAAAAAAAAGATCTTCTGCTACCCCTCTATAAGATCTAAGTAGTCATAATCTACTACCATTAACACTGTGCCAGTTTCAGTGAAGTATGCAAATTTCCTACCATAACCTTACTTCCCTTTAACCTCTCCCATTGTTGGACAATTGTCCTAAATATTTCCTCTCTCTGTATGGGAGTATATCAGACATTGTTACCAATTTTGCTTCAACTATTAAAGACAAAATTCCAGAAAAGGAAATCTATTGTATTAACCATATTTTAATGTTTTTGCTTTTCTTCTTAGTACTCCAAGGTTTCTTATTGTATCACTTCCTTACAGAGGACAACCTAGGCAACTGTCCTTGAAAGAAGTGCAGTTGTCTCTGTTTTGGTTGTGCCTGACCCTGTTTTCATGTACTGACATGTGCAGAGCTGGCTAGGACTTTTCTTTATCCCTTCAGCTGACTTTAAGCAATGCATGCCAGTCTAGCCGAGGCGCTGGTGGTACGTTTCCCTGGATCCCCCACCTGCTGCTCTCTAGTGTGAGCTGGATCAAGATAGGATGAAGATGGGCCCGGCGGGATGGCTCAGTGGTCTAGAGCGCCTGCTTGGGGAGGCTTGGGCGGCTTCAGGGACCGCGGCTCGATCCCCGGCACCACATGCTGTGCCAGCCCTGCCCTCGGGGCGGACTGAGCCGGCCATGGAAATGAGTGAATAAACAAAGGTTCTGAAACAAGAAAGAATAAATAAATAAAATTTAAAAAAAAAAAAAAGATAGGATGAAGAGCCCATGCTTCATGCTGCTCGCCGGGATCCAGCCTCACCATAGAGATAGAGGCCATGACTTCCTGAGGCTGAAACACTGGCCAAAATGTGGCTACCATTTCAATTGCGGTATGCACATTACTCCTCTGCATATCTTTTTCTCGGCAATATGCAGAGGTGATTTCAGGCCTCCTTCCTAGCCCAGCTCAGAGCACTCACCTACCTCCCACCACTCTCCTAGTCACTCATCCTCAATCCACTCCTCCCTTCACAAATAAATAAAACCTGGGTTCAGCCGAGATGAGGGGAGTGTAGCACAGTTAAACTCACCTCCTAGGCTGAGCGTCCATTTTAAAGAGCATCATGTGTGAGATTTCAGCTGCTCAGTGTAGGCGTCTCTGCCTGAGTCTGGTCCAGTGTCTACACAATCATTTCTATTTCCTATAGTACAGATAAAAGCAGGCCTGGTGAGCACTTGTTTTATAGTATCCTAAGAATAAAAGCTTGAATAAAATTCCAACATACACACCCATGCCACTCCCCACCCCATATATGCTCACCTCACCCTCAAAACTCCAGTAGTTTTCAGGGAGGGCCCGATCAAAATACATATTTCTGGGGCCCGGCGGGATGGCTCAGTGGTCTAAAGCGCCTGCTTGGGGAAGCTTGGGTGGCTTCAGGGACCGCGGTTCGATCCCCGGCACCACATGCTGCGCCAGTCCTGCCCTTGGGGCGGGCTGAGCCGGCCATAAAAATGAGTGAATAAACAAACAAAGGTTCTGAAAAAATAAATAAATAAAATTTTAAAAAATACATATTTCTAGTGGGTGGGGATATAGCTCAGTGGTAGAAATGCATAAGGCTTTGAGTTCAAACCCCAGCAACAAAGAAAACCAAGATGTTAAAAAAAAATTTCCAAAATTACAGTTCTGCTAAAGGGACAGCTAACTTACATGAGATTTTTAACATGTCAGTCAGGCATCTTGGTCTGATCTACCTCCCTACTTCAAGGCTTCCACAAGAAGACAAGACTGGTCTTTATTTCAGAACAAAGAGAGGCCTCGGAAGCCCAGAGACTTGTGACCCTGGGATGCAAAGCTTGTCAGCATTTCTCCTGCTCACTGGTTTCCATCTTCAGCCCTGGTGAGATGCACTCCGCCCTCACAACAGAAAGCAGCTCTGAAGTTGTGGCCTGAACTGGATGGGAACGGGGGCATTTCCCTCGCCTCTGTGTGGAACCCAGGTGAAGGCTAATGCTGCTGCAGAATGGGAGTCTGGCAGCTTCCAGAGACAGCATCCTGGGAATGGCTTGTGGCTTCCCTGGGAGGGGAAGGGCAGTGAGTGATGAGGCTCCCCACAGAAAAGATCCACGTAGGAGCTGTGGGCCCAAGGGAAGTGGGAGAAGGAGGACAGGGCAAAGGCTTCGAGGAGGGGGAGCGAGGCTCTTGTGGGCAGCTAGCAAGGAGCATCCGGACCCTCGGGGAGGTGAGGGTGACGGATCAGAGAGCTAAGTCACAGGATCCAGGCAGTGGGGCATGGTGGCCGCTGAGGGGAAGTACTGAAATGCAGTGCAGCTCTCCATCGGGCTCACAGGTATTGGGGTGCAGATCAAAGGCGACGCAAGATTCAGCCCTCCAAGGCATAGCTGTTGTTCACTGCCTCCCTCCAGGCTTCCATGCCAGCTGGCACTGCCAATGCTTCTCCTGGGTCCACAGGCAAGGCACAGGGAGGCCAGTTCCAAGCTATAATGGGTGTAGAACTTTTAATGTCATGCACAGTTGATGTCCTATCAATAATATCCTCTTTTCATTTTTCTCTGGTAAATATTTAAACCACCATTCTCCATATGTATGTGATAAAATCAGCAGAGCAATTTCTCCTCAAAGTTTCCCGAAGTTTAATTCCATCCTGTTTGCAGGGCTGTGAGAAACAGAAGGAGACCATTACATAATGGAAAGCTTGGAACTCCTTGCTAATATTTCCTGCGGATATTGGAACTAGAAGGAAAAGATTACGATTTGAGGTCTGTGGCCCAGCTGTGACGTGTCCTGTCTCTGTCTGGGCTCAAGCCCAAATCAGGGCAACGCCTTTACCCATGTCAGATCTCTGACCGCAGTTGTGAGAAGCAGGCTCCGTGGGGTGTCGTAACTCAGTTACTCATGTGCGCACATTTTAACTAACAGACTTTGAGGAGCAGGAGGCAACCGACAAAAAGCAAAGCAACGCACTGCTGTAGTGAATGCAAGGAGAAGTCAACAATTTAGGCAGGCGGTGATATCCTAGGCCCTGGAGACGGGAAGAGCTTCAGCGATGGTCTTGTTGAATTCTTCTCAGGCTTACTATGTGTGTTTGAGGAACTCTATAGAAAAGCAAGCTCCCGGGCCTCCGCTCCAAGAGCCTGTTTCAGTGAGTCTTCTGTAGGGCCCAGGAATCTGCATTTCAAAAACAGCTTCTGTGGGGCGATAACCCATTCTCTTTCCTTTCTGGATCCACCATGTGCCCCAGGAGGCTGACACTTAGCGCGTCAGTTGTGCTGTCTCGTGCCCTGGCGTGCGGAAGGCTCCAGCCAATAGGAAGCTCTCAGAAGAACTGAAGAGGTGGGAGGAGAGGCAGGCTGGGATATTAATTCCCCACTGACTTCTTCCCCACCAGGCTACTGAAGGCTGGGTCCTCTCCTGCACCTCCCCTCTCCCGACTCCCCCAGTCCTCCTCCTCACTCCTTGAAGCAGAGGATGCCAGCACCTAGAAGGTACCCGAGACTAACTGGACCAGAGCCTGTAGGGAGGGACCCTCAGCACCCATACTCCCTGGGAGACTCTCATGTGCAGTCAAAGTTGAAGACAACCTGAAGCTTCTGTTAATAAGCAGAGGCTGTTTTAGTATGGCTGAGGTTGGCCTTGAAATCCCACACACCTAACAAGTGTCCTGGTCCACATATGAGCTCTGAGAAGCACTGTGTTCTACCAGCCTTTTTATTTAACAGATGAAAGAAAGAAAAATCCAGACCAGAATGGGGGGGGGGGGCATTAAGATTTGTTTAAACACAACAAACCAGAACCCAGGTCTCCCAAGTCTGATGCTCTTGCCATCGCCTCCACCAAAATCACAAACTGGAGATCTGAGGTGATCCTTGGAGGCAGCAGTACCAAGGGAAACAATGCCCATAGAACCCTGGGTGTTCTCCCAAGGGCCTTCTTCAACCAAGATATTCCACAGGATATACACGGACACACGCACAACCCCCAGATGCATGAGACCCAAGGAGAAAGGAAATTTCCCGAGGGCTCACAGAAGCAGGTGCAAGCAGCAGCTGCCGGGAGAGGACTCCGCAGGGAGCACTTGTGGGGTGAGGGAGAACAGACCAGATGGTGTCAGCTTCCAGCAACCATGTCCTGGGAGTTCTGGGATAAGACATGACAAGCTGTTGTCCTCTGATTCACAAACTTCTTTAAGACTGTGACTTCCACTTTACCTTTAGAACTACTTAGTGGACCTCTGCTAAGGAAGACTTGGGTTGGACTCTTCCCTGTATCCAAGTTCTTGGGTAATTGTCGCCCACATTGGCTCTGGGTTTGGTCCCATGGCTTATCTTTGTCAGTTGAACAAAAGCAGATGCTCTTGATATGAGATCTTGAGACTCATCACCATGGCTGTAAGAAAAGGAAAGAAACTGTTACACAGTGGAAAGCTTAAAGGTCCTAGTTTACATTTCCTGTGACTATTGGAACTGAAGCAAAGGATTGGACAAGCTGATGCTTGTGGCCCAAGCTGCATCGCTTATTGGGCTTAGGCAAAGCCATTGCATTCCCTTTAGATATTTTCCCCAAAGGGTGCACATATATGCACCTGCTCTCCTGTGCTGCTCTTGGAACTTTGAGAACACTGTGTTGTTGTAATGTTATGTGTTGGTGCTGAAAGGAACGATGAGAAGACCTGATGAAGGTAGCTCAGAGGATTCACTGAGATTTGGCCCTCAGTGAGCAAAGAACTCCTAAAGCAAGTCAGCTTTATTTAGGGCAGTCAGCGTGATCTCGTGCATAATCACTTCAGCAAAGGAGGACCATGTGCCCAGTGGTGAAAGTGACCACGATCTCATTAAAGTAAAGGAGGACCATATGCTTAGTCATGAAAGTGACCAGATCTCCATCAACTTCCATCCCTTTCCCATCTTAGGGTTCACTCAGGGGTCAACCAATAGCATTCCAAGCAAGGGAGAAAACGACAGAGAACCCACAGGTGAAGCTGCCATCCATTGTCTGGAGTCCCAGCTTTCCGAGATTTCCCTATCCCAGCTTTCTAGGCTTTTCAGTAACAGACTACAGCTGTCCCCGGGCCCCGTTTATTACACTCCGTTTCTTGAAACGCTAGTGAGGTTACACTGTGTGAAGCAACTGAGGCTTCATGGGATGAGAGCCTATGAGGAGCAGAGATAAGACAGCCCCTACTGAACCTCTTCTGTCCCCAAGCCAGCCAGACTCTAACCCCAGAGAGGTGGGCAAGGTCATTTACAGTACCTAAGCAGAAACACACAGGAGCAGCCAGGAGAACAGAGTCAGCCCAGGGCAGGAAAACCACTCAGCTAACCTGGAGCTAAATCAAATGATCATTGGTTTAATCCACTAAGCCTTGGTGTGGTTTATTACACAAGCAAAGCTAACAGGTCCCCCTCCAAACATGACGGTTTCTCCTGAAATGATGTACACGCCCGAGGCAAGCGCATGTGCCTTGCAGCAGTGTTTGTGACAGAATATCAGAAGCAGACCCAAGGCTCCCACTGTACCACAGGCTGTCACACAGTCATTAGAAGGGGCCATTAGATCTGGATCCACAGACTTGAAGAGTGTTCAGAGTGACATCAGCAAGTAAAGGGAAGTGAAGGCACAGAGCGGTGAACACACAATGAGAACCAGGTTTTGTCCCCTGGCATGATCACATGAGCCAGGCAGACAACAAGGAAGGACACAGAGCAGGATGTGGTAGGGAGGTGATGAGAAAGGAGTATAGAACGGGCAAAGGGAGGGCCTTCAAGATCCCTAAGATGTTCTTGCTCACTTAAAATACTACATATTTATTCTTGCCTAAATACTTCCTAAAATCTTAGTTTTTAAACTGCTCATAAGCTAACCAGACCTCTCAGATAGTAGCGTTTCAGTGATCCTTTTTCTTCCCTCTGCTTTGAAGAGTTGCTCAAATTTTATATTCAGTGTTTGGTATCATCAGTGTGAGATATAATCCCTTGTTCTACTTCTCCAAATACCAAGTCCCTGGTCCCCACGGCAGGAACTCTGAATGAAACCCTCTAGGCCTGGCACCCAGACTGCGCATCACTACTCAGGGCAATCCTCACTTGAGCTGCACTAGGAGAAGGGCCACCAGACGCCTCCAAAGCCAAGGCCCTGCTGTGCTTCCTGGGCACCCCACACTTGTGCTGGCTAATCTGAAAGCCATGAACGGCAAGGTAGCTGGTGGATACTTGGCAAGCCTTGCGTGGTTAACTCCTGCACCTCCTCTTCAGGCCTTTGGTTTCCACTGTTTCCTCCCATATGCAAGTGACTGAGCCTCTTTTTGTTTATGACTGTCCCCTGATATCAGGGACTATCTCAGGACCACATCTCCAGGTCCCTCCCTGAACCGACGTGAAACAAGCTATCTGCGATAGATAACCCATATGCTAACCTTCTGTAGTCACTGTGGGGGCCCAAAGTAAAGGACTGACTAGGCTACATTGCTGATGACCAAACTGGGGGATGCACAGCATGTATTTATGTGCTCAGGGACAAGACTGAGCCCAACTGGGACCTTCCTTCTATGAGCTTATGGCCAGTTTTAAAAAATTGGTAACTAAGTGTGAGTTATATCATTTTTTTCTGCCTTGGATAGCACAAAAAGGGATTTGAAGGATTGTAAACTGTTGCATTGAGATTTACTTTTAAGCACTACAACAAAGAAGTGTGCGTGTGTGTGTGTGTGTGTGTGTGTGTGTGTGTGTGTTGCTCTTCATGATTTTTAAGTAAGAATTGTGTGTGTAGTTAGCATTTTGAAAACTAATCCGGAAGCCCATTTTCCAGAGAGGAAACACTAAGCCTTCCAGCCAAAAAGAAAATGGATTTTAAAAGTGGCTAGGAGCTGAGCTTCAAACATTGTACAGGGTGGCCCTTCTGCCCCAGGAGACAGCAGTCCTGATACTGTAGCACAGTGACCACGCCTTGCATCACAGCCCTTCCTCCAGGCCCACCTGCGTCTGCCCAGTCCCACCACTACGACACTGCTGGATCTCCGACTCTGCTGTGTGAGTTCTGAAGGAACGGAGAGCTGCCACTTCACAGACCTTACAGAACAGGCTCTACAACCGTCATTTGCCAGGTTGCTAGTAAATATTTGTAGGTGTGACAGGAGTTGCTCTCTGAGAGCTGCTTTCTGTGTCAGAAAGGCCTCCTGAAAGGTGATTTAGTTAGGACGAACTGCAAGTGGCCCTACAATGTGGCCTTTACACATTTCCCCCAAAGCCTCATATATCAAGGGCCTGGTCACCAGCCTGAAGCACTGCTAGGAGTGGTGGAACCTTAAGAGAGCAGGCCTTGTGGGAGGAGGTTAGGTCCTTGGAGGTGTGTCCTAGAAGGGGTATTAGCGCCCCGACTGTCCCTCTGTCCTTTGCACCCTGGCGGTGGGGTCAGTGAGCACTTCCATGGGCTCCTGCTGTTCTGTCCTGCCTCACCACAAGCTCCACGCAGCAAGGCCTGGGCATCATGGGCCGAAACTTCTGAAGCAAGGAGCAAAGCAAGCCTTGTCTCTTGTTGAGTGTCTTTTTAAGTGTATTTTCTCTAGTTGCTGGGACAAAATACCTGACACCCATATTGAGGAAGGAGAAGCATGGTGAGCTCATTGTTCGTGGAGGTTTCAGTCCATCATGAGCTGGCTCAGAGGCAGAGTAGCCCAGCACAAAGGCGACGTCCGCGGTGGCAAAGACAGCAAAAGCCACAAGAGTGAGAGGGGAGTGACAGCAAGCATCTGTCCCTTAGAGTGTATGTAGTATCCCGCCTACCGCTAGAGCAGGAAGAGCACTCAGTCTCCACACCATCCTCTTGCCCAGGATGAGGATGCGTATGCAGGGCCCCGCTTCACTGCTGAGTTGAGTTAAACTTCAGAGCTTCTCAGATTGACTATCTTAGTTACCTTTTACTCGTTGCTGGAACAAATACCCGACACTCAAAGTGAAGGAAGGAAAGGTTTATTTAGCTCATGGCTACTGGAGGTTTCAGTCCATATTCGGGCTGGTTCCAAGGCAGAGAGGTACATGGCAGAGAGCAGCAGTTCATGGCGGCAGAACAGCAACAATGGCGACAGAGGCAAGTGACCAACCAGGGCAGCAGACAGCGACAGCAACAGCACTAGTCTGTCTCTCTGTCTCTCTCTATATTACATTCAGGCTCTCTGCCTTAGTCTATCTACTGTCTCAGGCCATGCTCAGGCCATAATCCCAACAGTAGTAAAACACGTAATCCCAGTGGATCATCATTCAAGTCTCAAACTCTAGAAGTCCCCGCCCATGATTGCATGAGGCTTTGGGGGACAACTAGGCATAAACCATAACATCGGCACAATGTGTCAACCACCACAAAATGGTTACCTCAGGCCCTTTATAATAGGAACAGGAAGCTGGCTACCATACCCTTTCTAACTTCTGATTTTGGGTGATGACCTCCATCTGATAATGTTTAAAAGGACCTAAAAACTGTGAGCGGCCAAATTCACTCAGGTTGTTCAGAATAAAAATGATCTAAGAAGCATGTCTTCCTACACCTTCCTGCCCTTCAACCCAGCTGGCACTGCTCTTAGGGAATCCTGGGAAAGGGCAGCCACCATGGGGAGCTGCCAGCCTTACCTGTGAGAAACTGAGCCCACCGCTACCTGGCCCTGTCCTTGTCGGAGAGAATCTGGGTGCCTGTGCCAGGCCATCTCTCCTGGCTGCCAGAAAAAACAAAATAGCACAAGAACCAGGATGGATTATAAAGTAGTGCTGTCTGATACTTCTTCAATGTTAGAGGATGTCAGAAAAGAGCATGTCAGATGGATTCAGGAGTGATTCCTGAGCCCACGCAGGGGCCTACAGCCTTGGGTGCATGCGGTAGTGATAGGATATGAAATTTGGAGAAAAACATAGGTCCTCTACTTAACTAAGTAATGTAATTGCTGAGATACTCTGGGTGCTTATGTGCCAGAAACTGGTAAGCACTTCTTTGTTTTAGTGGCACAGGGAATCCAATCTAGGACTCTGCCCCTGCTAGGGAAGCCCATGAGCTATGCCTCTGGCCTTCCCCAGCACTTTAAATCAATTATTTAAGGTCATCCTTTCAACAGATGAATGAGGTAGGTACTATTATTATCATGACCCTCTGGTAGAAGAGGGAACCCAGTGATCAGTCCCTTGCCCAAGGCCACCGAGCCCATATGTGGTGGAAGAAGGCCACGGACCTGCAAGTGCGTGATGCCTATTGTCATGGCTTGGGTTTGACAAGGTGAACAATACAATACAGGACCTGTTTTATAAAATTATTTTATAATTAATCACCCAAAGAATCATATACAGAATGCAGGAAATCTGCCGACACACAAAGAATCCAGCTGAGGGCCTGGACCTCACAGAGGCGTCCTGCATGAGTCTAGCTGAGGACCCAGAGCTCAAAACAAAGCCTCCCTCAAGTACCCCCTGAGGCCTAGAGCCCACAACAATGTTTCAGGCTCCATGGATCTGTGTTGGGAAGGCCCAAAGGGCAGTGGAGGAAGCTAGGAAATCTATGCCAATGGCATGAAGGATCTGTGCCAGCAGGCTGCGGGATCTGCACTGGAGCCAAGAAGCACAGCCCAAGCTAAGCACCAGAGCTCCCCACAAAAGTACCACAGCCATCCTCAGTAATCGTGAGGTTATGAGCTCCTCCAGGGCTGAGGCAAGCTGAGTTCCCTCAGGAAACCCAAAGGAACAAGCTTCTCCATGAGGGTGAGCAGTACACCATCTTCCCCTCTAGAGCCAGGCTGTGATGCTCAAGAGGAAAACCGGAACTCCCCCAAAATGAACCATAGCCACTCTCAGCCTCAGTGAAGGTCCTGGGCTCCTCCCAGAAGAATAACCAAGTTCACCAGGAAAGCCAGCATGATGAGATCCTCCAGCAGAATAGCCCAAGAGAATCAGCAGCTTCCAACAGCTCCCCTCACCCCCTCTCCAGTTCTGCCTCTTGTGCTGCTGGGAACAATCCTCAGGCGGGCCTCCCACAGCCAGCACCTCACTCATTCAGTTCAGCTGCATGTAACAAGTCGCCCACCTGTTAACAATCTACTACACCTGTGGAGCCCAAGCTCCCTATCTCCTAAAGAAACAGCACCTCAGGCACATGGGGCACTGAAGTCAGAGCAGAGGCATCCTCTGCATCAGGGGATGAGGGTGCTCTGGGTCCTCACAGGGATAGAACACTGGGGATGGAAGTGGCTTCTTCACATCGCACAGGATGCCTGGGGTGGGGGGGGGGTGAGGAGGACCAGGCCTATTCCCTGATGACTGGGGCTGGGAAGACATTGGTGGTGCCCTGGGGGTGTTCACTGTTCCTCCCAGCTGAGCTGAGAAGCAAAGACTGAACCAAAGCCCCTTCACAAGACAGAAATAGAGAAAGGGCCTGAGGGAGGGAAACTGGAATTTGGGGGAAGGTAGTACAAAGAATGCTAAGGAAGGTGGAGCACTGCCAGGGCAGCGGAGGGCCCTGCTGTCTTGATTTAATATTGTCCTAAGTAATTCTTGGCATTATTTTGATATTTCCCAAGTTGACACAATATTTCATTTGGATTTCTTTAATTGTTTGGTTTCTTCCTTGCTAAAGCCACCCACAAAATAGGACAGCTACATGTCGCTCCTCACATGGTTGATGAAGATCAGACCCCTACCTCTCAGGTTCCCTGCTTACTCCTTGTCTGCACGGTAGTGTTGGTTCAAATCTCTGACTCTCGTGGCTCTGCTGGTATGAGTACGGTAGAAGGCAGAATGTAAGATACTTGGCATTACAGGACCCAGAGAAGGAAATATGTCACTTCCAGCCTGAATGGTTAAGATTCATGGAAGAGGTGGGGTGACCCCTGACCCATTTTTAAAATTACTTTTTATAAGAAATAACAATGCATCAGTTTCAAAACACATTATTAGTACATTCCCCATAATTGATGCAATGCATATTGTTGTCCTCATAATAGTTATTCAGAGCACAGGGACCCCTAAGCATTGAGCCAGCAGCTTTTATGGGAAGGGAGTGGTGAAGAGAAGGGTTTGCCTGTGAAATATAAATGGGAAAAGGGAAGGTGAATGGTTTAGTTTGATTTACACCTGGGAAGGAAGGCGCAAGCCCTCAGGAGCTGGGGCCCTGCTTCTCCAGCCCTTCAGCAGGTCTCCACATGATCCAAATGCTCTGCATAAATACATTCTTGTGCTCCAAAATAAATGCGAATTGGCTGAGGTTGTTTGCAACAAGAATATCTTAGGGGTCACCTCTGGTTATGGAATGAGAAACCTTAGGAAATTTTTATCATCTGTGGAACCATGGAAAGAAGAGAAGACAGGATCCCTTCTCAGATTAGAAATAATCCCAGTCACAAAGCAGGGCCAGGGTGTCCCGGCAGCTGCACGACTGTGCCTGCGGGGTTCACAGCACCGGAGCGGAAAGCTACCCGGAAAGCTACCCGCTGATGCCGCGTTCTAAACATCTCTCTAGAGGCCCTGCTGCATAACACCAACACATTCCCGAGCCCCAGAGCCTTTCCTATGATGTAAACACTTGGAACAGTTGCCTAGCCACACCTCTGGACCCCTCCTGTCCCAGGGGGAAGGCCAGATCTCAGGGGCCAAGAACTAATGAGAAGTAAAGCCATTTGTGTCTAACAACTGAGCTCCTGACTGGCAGCCACCGCAGAAATAGATCAGACCCAGACCAACGTAGAGGCTCCTGGCACATAAATGTTACTAGGAGCTTCTGATGATAGCAGCAAAGACAGGAAAAAAGGACACAAGAAGTGACACACTGACAGGCTGGCTTTGTTAAGCTTATGAAAGTAGAACTATTTCATATTTTGTTCAATAATTTCTTGTTGGTGTAACAGTATGTGGCTCACAAGGTTATTTATCTAAATTTTTTTATTACCTAAAGAGAGTATCTTCAAATTAGTTGTTCAAGTTACAAGACATAAGCTTGCAAAATTGGTTAGAAAAAGTTATAAGAATTAAAAAGGACAAGAAAAAAAATTAAGCATCCGCTGCTCCTCTCTGTAGACCAACAGATGTCAGCAGTGTAATTATCCAAGCCATCCTGCATATACACATAAATCCATCTCTTTCCACACCCGTCCCATCCCTTTCCTCGTCCCAGTGGCACACAAGTTATTGTCACGGCTTCTGCCCCTAGGGACATGTGATCTAGACAGGAAGATGAGGCACATGACTACAGTAGAAGGCAGAATGTAAGACACTTGGCACTGCAGGACCCAGAGCAGGGAAAAGCGTCACTTCTGGCCTGAATGGTTAAGATCCATGGAAGATGTGAGGTGATCCCCGAACCATTTTTTATTACTTTTAACAAGAAATAACAATGCATCAGTTTCAAAGCACATTAGTAGTACATTCCCAATAATTGATACAATGCATATTGTTGTCCTCATAGTAGTTATTCAGAGCACAGGGACCCCTAAGCATTGAGCCAGTGGCTTTTATGGGAAGGGGGGGGTGAAGGGAAGGGTTGGCTTGTGAAATACAAATGGGCAAAGGGTTACAAAATGGATTTGGAAGAGTTAAAAAAATAACATTTATTGAAAGTGTTAATGTTTAATTGTTTGATCAGTCTTACATACCTATGTCTGTTGATCTATACTGATTTGATGATGAAAATATGTATTACAACCATTGTTAAACTTTTCTTGTTTTGAAATTCTGTACTATATGTACTCTTACTTGTTACTGTTTCTTTCTATCTTTGTTTCTGCTATTTTTACTCTTTGAAATGAAATTTAAAAAAATAAATGGGAAAAGGGAAGGTGAGCAGTTTAGTCTGACTTACACCTGGGAAGGAAGACGCAAACCCTGAAGAGTTGGGGCCCTGCTTCTCCAGCCCTTTAGCAGGTCTTCAAGTGATCCAAATGTTCTGCATAAATACATTCTTGTACTCCAGAATGAGTGAGAATTGGCTGAGGTTGTTTGCAACAACAATGTTATAGGGTAGAGTTACAGGAAATTGTGTTTTAAATAAGTCATTAGCAATAGTGGATGAGATGATAATAATATTTATTGATCAACTCCCGTATGGCAGGTCCTCACGAGATTTTGGAAACACAATAGGAAACTGAGGACGAGAGATTAGAAGATGTAACCTGACTAGCGTTTTAAGAAACGGAGTATAATAAATGGGGTCCAGGGACAGCTGTGGTCTGTTACTGAAAATTCTGGAAAGCAGGGACTCCAGGTGATAGGTGGCAGCTTCACCTGTGGGCTCTCTGCTGTTGCTTTCTCCCTTGCTTGGAATGCTATTGGTTGACCCTTGGATGAATCCAATGATAGGGAAGGGGTGGAAGTTAATGGAGATGGTGTCACATTCATGACTGGGCACGTGGTCCTCCTTTGCTGAAGTGATTATGCACGCGATCACGCTGACTACCCTAAATAAAGCTGATTTGCTTCAGGGGTTCTTTGCTCACTGAGGGCCAAATCTCAGTGAGTTCTCTGAGCTACCTTCATCAGGTCTTCTTGTTATTCCTTTGGGCACCGAAACATAACACTACAACAGAAAATCTGCCCAAGCTTTCACAGATAGAAAGTGGCAGAGCTAGGATTTCAGATGAGGAAGCCTTAAATCTATAGCCTGAGCTGTATCACATGTGGATTGTGGTTAGGACTTTTCTAGAAGGACATAGGGCCAGGGAATGGGCATACCCCAACCTGAGGGTACGGGTACTGGCCCATCACTGTGTCAACTTGAAAAGTTTAGAAGTTTAATTGACTCAGCAGGGAACAAGGTTTCTTACTTTGTTTTTTTTTTTTTCCTTTTTTTTTGTTTAAATTTAACACGAGTTATATTACATATTTTCATCATCAGATCAGTTTAGATTAATACATATAGGTATATAA
>PVJA010022422.1:0-34303 GCA_004027025.1 Myocastor coypus
TTGCACTTATTTAGCTATCAGTTTTTATACATGTGGAATGCTTCCACTTTTGACTTTTAATTTTTATTACAGTATAAGGAGTGCTATATTTGAGTCATATATTCAATTTTCAGGCAAATATCAAATCATTTAATAGCAGCTGCATCATTGTACATTCATACAAGTAATCTTTGAAGAGTCCAGTTTCTCTATATGTTCATGAACACTTGGGTGTTTCGTTTTTTTTTTTTATTTTTTACTTTTTAAAAATATAATAATATATTTAGAACAGGGTCTACAGGCTCTCACTACATAGATCAGACTCATAGTGATCATCCTATTTTTAGCCTTCCAAGCTCTGGAATTACAGGCAGGTGCCAATATGCACAGTCTCAATAACTGTCAGCATTCACCAGGGGCTGTTTGGCTGGCCTTGGGATTTTCATTTTTAAATTACATTCATTCCAGTGGGTATGAATTGCTATCTCATTTTGATTTTGATTTGTGTTTCTTTACCATCCAGTAATGCCGATAATGTTTTTTGTTTTTCATTGACAATTTGTGTATCTTCTTTGGACAAATACCTATTCAAGCCTTTGGCACACATTTAATGAGTTGGATTCCATAGTGTTGACTTGTAAAATACTTCAATATATTTCTGGTTCCTGAGTCTTATCAGATATGTCACTTAGACATACTTTTCCTCATTAATGTAGTTGGTGTCTTATAACTCTTTTGGTAGAGTCCTCTGAAGCAGGAGTGTTTCAGTTTTGATGGTTCATTCGTATTTTTTTGGTCATATATCATAAGATAACTCAAAGGCATAAAATTATTCATATGTTTGCTTTTATAAGGTTTATGTATTTAGTTCTGACTTGTATAGTTGATTCATTTAAGTTTAATTATGCAGAGGATGTGAAAGTCTAATTTCATTCTCTTTCACATAGATGTCCACTTGTCTAAATATTTTTGAAAAGAGTATTCTTTCTTTATTAAATGATTTTTTCAACCTGGTGCAAAATCACCAGGCCACAAATAAATGGGCTTATTTTTTGAATTTTCATCCATGTAACTCCATGTCTATTTCTTTGTCATTGATACACTTTGTATCATGATCCGTAACAAGTTTTTAAAATTAGACTACTGTGGAGAGTACCACTGTCTTAACAATATTAAAATTTGTAACCCATTATACAGGACATTTTTACTTCTGCTTAACTCTTTACATTTGAAGTTTCAGTGTGCAAATCTTGTGTTTCCTGGGATAAAGTGGTCCCTAAGTAAGTACTATTTTGGATGCTAATGTACATGTAATTGTTTATATAGTATATACTTTCTAATTTGCTTTTCAGATTTCATTGCTAGTGTACAGAAATACGACTGAATTTTTTCTTGATCTAATATTCGTACAAATTTGTTGATTTTTAAAGTTAACTCCAATAGGTTTTTAGGGATTACCTACATTTCAGTTTTATTTTTTATTTTTTTTTTTTTTATTTTTTTATTTTTTTCCAATTCTTTTATTGTTTAAATTTAACAATGGTTATATTACATATTTTCATCATCGGATCAGTTTAGATTAATACATATAGGTATATAAGATTGATCAAACAACTTATGTAAGGATCATTTTATCTATGAACACATTTACAAATTACATGAGCACTTTTTACTTTATTGGCTAATTTGTCTCTCTAGCTTCCAGTAAAATTATGGATGCAAGTGTTGATTAAAGGCATCCTGGTGTTTTTGTCTTAGGGTAAGATTTTTCAATATTTGCATGATTTCAAACTCCAGCCCACAAACAAAACAAAAAAAATTTTTTTTCAATATTTCACCATTAAATGTGAGATTAGCTGTAAGGATTTCGTGAATGGCACTTTTCCTGGAAAGGATGTTTCCTTTATTCTCTTTCTGACTTTTTCTTTTCTTTTTTTTATGGTACAAGGACTCAAACTCAGGACCTGGTCCCATCCCTTTTCTTTATAACTGCTCAAAATTTCATTACTGTGGAACATGATGGATTTTATTACATGTGTAATTTGAAGTAACCATATGTATTATTCTATTAATTCCTTACATTACATTTGTTGAGCCTTGTATGTTAAATAACCCCTTTGAACAAATCCTTTTTGATCTTTCAATGTGATATTTCGTTTGTTCTACAAATACTTTGAAGATTTTTCATCTATATTCATACAGATTATTGGGTACCAGGTATGTTGAGCTCTTATTCTCTCATTTATCTCTTATGTAATCATTATTTTCCACTTTGCTTTTTGCTATCTCTACGGGTCTTTTCTGATAATATAAGACTCAAGCAAGCCTGGACATGGAGGCACATACCTGTAATCCCATGTCCTGGGAGGTTATAAACAGGTGATTACGACAAGTCTGATCTAGTAGTGAACTCTGAACATCGTGTAGACCCTTCCCTAAAATACAAAAAAAGAAAAAGACTCAAGCAGAATTCAAAATTGTAAAAGATCAAAAGGTCAAGTAAAGGCCTTTATGAAACTTAAAAATCAAATTGGAGGACTTGCTATAATACATATGAAAGTCAATTAATACAATAATTAAGATCATATGATGTTGGTGAAAGGATAGAGATTTGGACAAATGAAAGAGAACAGAGAATTTAGAAACAGACCCACCCATTAATGTTTGCTTAATTTTTGACAGAACACTGAGTTACAGTGAGTAAAGTTGAATCTTGAATCCCATTTTTAGATGTATGCTCAGTTGAATATAAAGTATTTTCACAAATGACTTATTTATAACATCAACATTGGAATGGGAAAATAAATTGTGGTACACTTACACAATAAAATATTGTATACTATAATTCTATGCAACAGTAATGAGCTATAAGCAATATTGTAATTGCAGTGGTACATCTGAATATCCAAGACATGTAGTCAAATGCCAAGATATATATATATATATATATATATATATATATATATATATATATATATATATATATATATATATATATATATATATATATATATATATACATATATATATATATATCCATATTTCTTTTTTATTTTAATGTCAAAATTGCCAAGCTCCTCAGAGATGTTAGAAATCATAATCATAAACATGGTCACTATTTCACTTAAAAGAAAGAAACAGGAGAAAGATAAAAATTAGATAGTAAGTACCGAATCAGAGTTAGAGAGACTTAGTTCTGATGTTCTATAGCACAGCATAATAATTATAGTTTGTAATGATTTATAATGCATTTAAAAGTAAGAGTCCTGAGCCAGGGAGATAGCTTAGCAGCATAAGTGCCTGCCTTGCAAGTGCAAAGTGCTGAGTTTGATCCCTGATATCTCCCCTCTCTCCTCAAAAGAGTTCTAAGTTGTTGTTTTCCCAGTACCAGGGATTAAACTTGGGATGTTGTACTTCCTAGTCAGGCTCTTATACCACTGAGCTACATCTCCAGCCAAAGTCCTAAGATTTCTTACAAACAGGAATGCTATTTTTATTTTAAAGACTAAAAATAGCAGAAACAAAGACAAAAAAAAACAGTAACAAGTAAGAGTACAGAATTTCAAAACCAGAAAAATTTAACAATGGTTATATTACATATTTTCATCATCAGATTAGTTCACATTAATAGGTATAGGTGTATAAGATTGATCAAAGGAATGCTAACTAAGAATCTGGCAGTTCTAATTACCTTTTTACTATTACACCTTGCTGACATGCATTGAACTATCATACTCCATCTCATAAATACATAAAACTATAAGTGACAACTATAACTAAATCATGAGAATGCTTATTTGGGGTATATATTCTAGAAGTGATCAAAAGCAATTCTTCTGGAATGTTGGTAATGTTCTATTTACTGATCAGTGTTGTCATTAAATGGGCTCGTTCAGTTTTAAAAATTATTTGAAGTGCATATTTGTTGATATGGATAATTTTACTTATGTAGGTATATTTACATGGAAAGGAAAGAAATGAAACTGTAATATAAAAATAGTGTAAGTTTATCTGAACATTCACATAGAACAAGTTTCTGAAACATTGCATCATTTTTATATAGAAGTAGATAAAATATACAATAATATTTGTAATGGTAATGATAGTAATGACAATAATGATAGTGTTTAATACCAAATACTTCATTTTTTCAATTAGAAATATCAAGTAAGGGGCTGATAAGATAGTTCAATGGACTAATGCACCTGATTAGATAAGCTTAGACAAGCACTGGGACCACCAGTTCAATCCCCAGCACCTTGCACTAGCCCCACCCCCAGGGCAGGCTAAGCTGGTCAAGAAACAAACAGAAACTTAAAAATTAAAAGAAATATCAAGTAAATTATGGTTTTACAAAATATATTGTCAACTGATTTATCTATCACTTTCAAACTCCTTTTTGATAAAAATTGAGCGTATTAAAATCATAAAATATTATTAGAGTAGAATAGATTATGTATATTTCTGCAATGTTGTCATTTTCTACAGAAAATTAGATTCAGTTATTTGTAGTTCTACATACCGCATTCTAATTCCTCTGCTCTGTTGCCCATTATAGCATGTTGGAAAATGTTCTTGCTAAAATAACTTTGGCTTAAACCTTGATGCTGCCATATAAAGCAGACACAGTTTTACATTAAATTAACAGTAAACTGTCGCATCAAGCTAGCATTCTACATTTCTTATTTCCTTCACTCCATTGTAGACTAATGAGGATAGACACTGTTAAGATGAATTTCCGAAACTAGTATAAAAGGCTATGAAGGCACATATGTTGAGGAAACAAAGTTTAACTAAATAAAGCTTGCTGTTTTAGAGGAACGCTTCATGAACATGATAATGTGTGTTACCAGTTGCCAAGAAATAATATACTTTGAAACTTTCCGAAATTACTTAATCAGGGAAGGATTCACTGAGAAACTGGTGTTTCCAGGAACATAATTTGGCAGATTCCAAACCGGATGAAATCTTCAGTTGCTTGAATTAGTCCCATTTCATCAACTTAAACATCATTTCCTCTCCAAACATATTGCCATTGCTTTTGTGAAGACCTAGAGTAAATTTTACTAGAAAACTGTGACGTTCTTCCAATGCAGAAATCCATCACATTTCCTCAAGGAGCAGAGGTCGTGTAGGACACTTGAATGCTAGAGTGTACTGGTTACCATATGGGTTTTCATGTAGCTGCATCCCTAAATACCCAGTTCCTGTCTCCCATAAAGTTTCTTTTTTTTCATAACATCATATTTCCAGCACCTAGTAGAGTGAGTGGAAGACACTATATGTTTGAGAAGCTTGTGTTGATTTATGCCCAGGGAACACAGAATGAAAAATTATGCCTTCATCATAATATTCCTCGGTATTTTATTATGAAATCTGCAGAGTAAATATGCAGAAGCAGAATATATAATGTGTATGTTACCAAGACAGTAGCACATAAAAAAGGTTGAATTTACTTTTACATCTTACAGAATGAACCTTAAATGAGGCTCTTTAGTTTTGTATTAATACAACTATTATCAGGAAATAAACATTATATTTTTTGCTGTCATAAAAGTGGGAGAAAACAAAGAGAACAACTCCATCATGCTTATACATTAGAAGTCTCCAAAACTGAAGTCACTCAACTTCCTCCATTTAAAAAAATTTTTTTTGTATGTAGGACAAGATCTATAGGGTCTACAGGGTCTCACCATGTAGATTGGACTCTTGGTGATCCTCCCGTTTTCAGCCTCCGAAGGGCTGAGATTGCACGCGTGCACACCGCCACGCCCAGTCTGAATCACCCTCTCAGTGTGCCTCATGGGCAGGGCCAGCGTGGCACACAAGGGACCGAACCCTGGCCACTGCACTCTGCCTAAGCAGGTGCTTTAGTCTGCTGAACTATCAGGCCAGCTTTCCTCCCTTTTTAGAAAGTACATGTATACAATTCTGATGAAATAAATAAATGGTAAATTCTTTTAAAATAATATTTCACCTCAGATGAGAATTATCCAAATGAATGTACCAGGTGGATATAGAACATTACATTTTGTGGTTTTCTAAAGTTGAGATAAAATCTTGCTTCCAGAATACTATACAAAATTAAAATTTGTTTCCTCTTTAGGTGGGATGACAGTTGCTAGAGTCTGGGGAAAGAAGAAAGAGACGGGAAAGTACTGGTCAATAGGCAGTAGATTAGTTAGGAACAGATGACTCTGCTTTGCTATCATGTAGGACGGTGTCTGTAAATAATGATTAAGTACTATGTATTTCAAAAAGGGAAAAGAAAAGATTTTGAAAATTTTCATAACTTACAACTTCTATGAGATCAACTCATTTAGATTCCTCATATGAGTGAGATCATGAGGTATTTTCTGTGTCTGCGTTATTTCACTTGGCATAATTATCTCTATATCTTTTTTTTTTGTCTTTTTGAGACAGGGTCTCACTGTGCAGTTCAGGCTGGCCTTGACCTCACTTTTGTGGCCCAGGCTGGTCTAGAACTCGCAATGATCCTCCTACCTCAGCCTCCCAGGTGCTGGGATTACAGGTGTGTGCCACCACGCCCGGTAATGATCTCTATATCTGTATTTTTTTTTTTTTTTGTCTTTTTGAGACAGGGTCTCGCTATGCAGTTGAGGCTGGTCCTGAGCTCACTTTTGTAGCCCAGGCTGGTCTCGAACTCGCACCAATCCTCCTGCTTCAGCCTCCCGAGTGCTGGGATTACAGGCATGCGCCACCACGCCCCGCATATATATCTGTATTTTTGCAAAAGAATATTTCACTTTTGATTGCTGAATGGTGTTCATTTGTATATATGTACCAGGTTTGTCTCCAATTATCAGTTGATTGACATTTAGATAAATTACATTTCTTATTGTGAACAGTTTTTCAATAAATATGAGAATACTGATACCCATATTTATTGAACATTATTTATTTAACATATCAATTTTGTTTCCTCTGGATACTTACCCAGGAATGCAATAGGTGGATCAGATATTAGCTCTTCCTTAAGTTTTCTGGGGAAAGACATCATTTTCCATTATGTCTACACTAATTTATAGTCCACTAATAATGTGTCAGTGTATCCTTTTCTTCATTTCCTTTTCAGTGCTTGTTACACTTGGTAGTTCTTGATAATAACACTTATACCTGGATAAGATGAAATCTCATTGTGATTTTGATTTACACTTCTCTTGTGATTAGTGATGTTCAAGATTTTGCATGTATTTGTTGACCTTTATGGTATGACAACTTATGAAGGAGTTCTGTTCTAGGAGAATTTTCCTAAGTCAGATTTAATCATAGTTTCAACAAAGTAAGTTTTACATACTTTAGCCACAAATATACAAGTAAAGCATAAACAAAACACACACAAAGTAGTGCAAATTTACTTTTACAGTTACCTTAAAAAGATAAGGTAGACACTTGAGCTACTTGCACAGTTTGTCTAAGTCTATAAATTTTTATTTTTTTAATTTTTCTGTGTATTTAGGACAGGGTCTCACTACACAGATTAAATTCATAGTGATCCTCCTGTTTCAGCCTCCCAAACGCTGGGATTACAGGCATGAGCCACCCTGCCCAGTCTAGTAAGTGTTTATTTTTTCTTTTTTTAAATCTACCAATGTTTATAATGAGAGGTTTGTTCCTGTCTGTGCAAGTCTGCAACTTGCATGTTCATAAGTTGAAGACTTGCTGTACATGTCTTGGAGAGATGCTTATGTAATTATATTGTCTATTTCTGAATTTTTTTTGCTACTACGAGTTGTATTTTTTGGATATTCTTGATACCAGCACCTTTGCAAGATACGCAATTGGACACACTATGCTGATAGTTACCATTAGAATCGGCCCAGTGTTAGGACTCGCCCAGCATTCAGTTCTAGGAGAAAGGTGTACTTCTCTGCTCTACCCAGAAATAGGGTGTTTTTTTTTTAATTTATGTTATGGCCAGCTCAGCTTGCCCTGGGGGGGGGGGGTGCTGGCATAGCATGTGGGGCCAGGGATGAAACTGCAGTCCCTGAAATTGCCTAAGTAGGTGCTTTATACCACTGAGCTATCTTGCTGGCCCTCCAGCAATAGGGTCTTAAGGCACACTTCACCACCCGAGTGTTGGTGAAGACAGTCTCTTTTGTCCAGTTGGTCTGATGCCAAGCTGGTATATTAGTTAGGGTTCTCTAGAGAAACAGAACAAGCAGAATATGTGTATAGAATTATGTATAAAAGGAGATATACTAGTCAGGTTTACAAAGTCAGAGGCAGCATACTCTGTGATGGCTGTTTGCTCTCTGAAGAGAGAATTTATCCAAGAGGCTGCTTATTTGGTGAAGCTGGAAGCCTCAGGACAAAGTGGATAGGGAAGAAGTGCCCGGTCTAAGACTAAAGGCCTGGAAGTTCCTTGGATAGTGAATGAAAAGCTTAAATCCATGCTGAAGAGCTAAGAAATCTGGAGTCTTGATGTCTGTAGGCTATGAAAGTAGAAAGATACACAGAGCATTGAGGCAGAATGGAAATTTTAAATGCAGCTTTTCCTTCTCCTCCATTTATTCTGTACTTTCTGCATGCTTATTGGATGGTGCTACCCACAGCCCTCATTTGCTGGTCTGCATGCTAATGATCTCTGCAAACACTCCCAGAGACAAACCGAGAAGTGTGCTTTAATAATCTACTAGGGATTTTTTGATGCAGCCAACTTGACAATCAGAAATAGTGATCACAAATCTCAGGAATCAAGGGCAGAAGAATAACAAGTCTGAGGCCAGCCTGGGCTATGCACCAAGTTCAGGCCAGCCTGCTATGTAGTGAGATGTTGTCTCAAAAAACAGTAGAACAAAGATTAGCTCCCAATTGGATTGAGTCTGAGTCTCATAGCCAGAGGAGCCACATAGACATACACACCAAAATAACACTGAAGTTACCAAATCAAAGTACAGGTGTATCTCACTGAGGCAAGTGTCTCTGCCTGGTGCTCGGGCATTTGCGGTCTACAGTCTGATCGGTGATAGCTGTGGTGCTCACGGTTAGAGAAGGCATGATGGAAATTGCCTTGTTGTAAGAAAACTATGCATGTAATACAGAATGATGTGTTTGTGTTTTTCCACAATGTCAGAATTTATTGGATACCACTAGATTCACAAGTTACATCAATTTCATTATCTTTATTTCACAAAGTACTCCTAATTTTGCTGGAAGTTGTGGCCATAGTAATCACCAATTCTTTGTTCTGTTACAATCTAACATTTAGAGACCTTAGCTTTCAAATCACACATCACATAGCAAACTTTTAAAATTACAGAAAGATGTAGATAAGCTAAAAGGATCTTAAAAGGAAATGCTAAAGAGTAGCAACATAGTCAGTATAAATAGCATCAGTGTAAATGAACAAGTACTGGGTTAAGAAAGTAATCATGGGATGAGAAAACTAAGAGTCCAGATGGCTTGCAAGTGGGCAGTGTCAAAATGTAGGGAGAAATCCTGTTGTGTAGACATCAGGACAGATGCAGTTCTCTGCCTGGTGGTCTATTGGGCAAAGACGGTGATGAAAACACAGGATGATCTAAAACATGTAGTGAGCTAGTGCACCATGCTGTAGTCTCTGCTGATTCTCCTTTTATGGGTGGTTGGTGATAAGATAGATTTCCCCATGAATTGATCTGGTTTGTTTGATAAGCTCACATGCCCAAAGTCTCTGTTATAGCATGAAAAGTGCATGTTTTTTTATGTCCCTGATTAACTTCTATAAATTCACCGCTGGCAAACGTTTATTAGCACAGATAACACATTTATCAGTCTTTGTCTTGTGGTTGTGTTGGGCGGATGGTGGTTGTTTACATATACAATGAAACTGTGGAATCATTTTACTTTAGCATTTGTATACATGGAGTAACTCAGGTTGAACTCAGAATGGTTCGTATCAACACAGACTTTGTCCATCAAAGTTGGTGTTAAGTTGGGCTTGATCTGAGTTTCTCAGCTTCAGGGAACCTCACAGTCTCTGGAGGAAGGTTAATGTTAAAACTCTGGAACTGTTACAGTCAAAGCTTGGGTATGTTGAAGCTGGTCTGGAGACCAGATGTGAGCTCTGGCCTGTACACAGGGCCTTCCAGTCTGAGGGATGCTTCATTTCTTTATGGCCCTGCTCTCCAGGGAATGGAGTCCTATACTTCATACTAGATCCGAGACTGACGGAAGAGTGCAGCAACTCGTCTTTGGTGCCTCTCATAGCAGGAGCTCAGACTTCAGGTTGTCAGTAGGGGTTGTGAGGCTTTGCCTGACATTAGCTTCTCTGTGGTGGGCATAGTTCTAGCTTTGAAGTATAGGGTTTATGCTTAATTCTCCATTCCCAAAGTGAGAGATGCCTCTCTCCAGCCTGGCCTGCTTGTAGTTGGTGAGAGGGTACAAAGGGGATGCAAGTGGTTCTTTCCCTATGATTTTTTTCAGTTTTTCTGTACTGTTCTTATACTGAAAACAGCCACAATGATCTGTTGCCAGCTTTCCTTAGCTGTTGTGCTGGTAAACTGTACATGCATAGCTGTGTAACTGGGTGTGTCTATGGGAAGAGACTGTAGGAAGATCTTACCCTTTGTTCCATTTCTCCTAATTTTCATTTCTTAAGGACAGGACCTTACCTTTTTGTCAAGTTACCCTGTCAAATATAATAGTTTCTTCTAGTTTACTCATACTTTGAATAGCCTCTGTTGCTTTCCAAATTATGTTAAATATAATCACCCATTTTCTATTTTCTTGTATATCAGTGTTCACAGTCTTTATAGGTTGGTGTACGTCAGCAAGTGTATCTTTTTATTTGATTATTCTCTCAAAGATTTTTATTTACCTCATACTTTCATGAATTTCGATTAGAAATTCAATAAGTTTTTAAATATACTGAGGAAGTAATTCTTAACTGTTAGAAATCCAGTTAAAACAATTCATCTCTTTGAGATATAAAATGAGAAACAATACAGATGTTGTACTTAAGAGGTTAAAAATTTCTGCCTAGAATAACAAAGTTAATGAATGGCAGTAGTGATAGAATTAAACCAGGTTGGGTTTCTCACATCATCTGTTAGTTTTTTTATCACATCACTCTGTGTGAATTAATTGGTTAGTTTTCTTATATTATTGTTTTAAGAATGAATAGTACTTAGTACAGAGTTCAATCTTCTATACTGAAAAGAAAAGAATAGCAATAAGTAACTTTCACACTGACACTCTTTGCTTGAAAATGCTTCTAAGATGTTAACACAGTATCTTTAGAATGTGGCGTGTTTTCCCTCCCATTTTATAAACAGACAAATGAGCCATTTCCTTTGAAAAATGATTCCTTTATACTCATTCATTTTCAAGTAACCTTTTGTCATTGAACTTCAAGTTGACAGTAAGATGATATGAAAAAGTCAGGCACTTTCTTGATGGAGTGTGTAATTAACATAGACTTTCCTTAGGAAGATTTGGTAGTTAGCTTGTTGTTTTACCAACATATCAGATATTTTTTTTCTCGTGCTGCAGTTTGCACTAGGAATATTTTATCAAATATTCCAGGAAGTCAAAGGTTTGAGTCACACATTTCTCTACTTTGCCTGTTCCACAAACATCTGCTAAAGAACAGATTTATTTTGACATGAGAATGTTTGATCCCAGCTGGCTGGTTTGAATAGTGATTTAATGAGAGCTAGCCCAGTAAATAGGCTGCTTATATATGATGAACATGAAGTCTTATGCTCTACATAATTATCTGGATATATCATCAGATGCTGTGAATGAGAAATGCTTGTGGTAGAAATACTGAAAGATGACCAGCAGCTGCTACCTTTTAGACGTGAGCATTGGGTCAACAGAGATACACAGACGTGTGAATCAAGTGAGTTGATCATGAATTCCATGAAAAGACCCTAGCATTTGCAGAGGTAGCCTTCAATCTTCTTAGTTGTTTCTAATGCAACTCTCTTTTTTTCTGTTTAGTAGAAGAGGCCTGATAGATGTGTTAGATTGGGCACCAACTTAGGCTCCGCTTCCAAAGGCCAGTGTTCCATTCTTAAAGGGTAATTATCTATAGACAATTAGCTGCAGGTGGTAAAATAATGGACACAGTTCACTTCACATGAAATTAGCCAACTGTTGGCTTATTGGGCTAGTTTATTGAGCAACTGACCGCTTAAGTTATTTAGTGATTTCAAGCAGCCAATTATATGTAACAGTTATTTGAGCATCTAATTTTTCCACTTGCAGTTAATTTGGAACTGACAATTTCATGTGATTAACAGAATGGTTGTTTAAGCCAGTTTATTATAAAGGTGTCTTGTAAGCTTGCCTAGAACATTAATGGGGACTGCAGAAGGATCAGAAGAGGTTCAGTCTGCATAGGTGGGACCATGCAGTTGTTCAAGATCAATGCAAAAAGGAAGAAGGATTTGGAAAATCAGTCAGTGAACATATGCCCCACACCTACCCTGCCTATGTCAGGCACACATTCTTAGCACTGGGACCACAAAGAAAAACAGGTAAAATTTTATTCTTAAAGAACTTGTAATGCAAATTTCTATAGATTCTGTTATATGGTAATAGTCATAAAAACAATATGTTATAGAAGTTCTGATGATAAAGACAGATTATTTTAACTCTATTTACATACTTTATTTCTGTTTTTGTCAAAGATACTGTAATTACATATCTACATTTTTATATGGTTAACATGTGTCTTCTTCCTCCTATGTCTATTCAAAGAAACTTTCCTTGTCATTTATTTAAATGAATACACCACTCTATCCCTCTGTCATTTGTGTTACTTTTTTCATAGCTCTTATTACTACCTGACATCTCATGTATTTATTGGTATATTAACTATCCTCGTATCATTACATATTACATTCATCATTGCATATATTTTTCACTGCTCTAGAAGTTGTCAGAATATTGTACTATGTGTACTCGACACGCAATTTTTCAATTACATGACTTCTCTAGACTGAGTAATCAAGGAGGGTGTTGTGGAAGAAACAATAGTTTAAACTTACCATTTCTTGTGATTTTACATAACTAGAAATATGTTAAAAAGAGGTATGCATAATTTTAGAATTCATGAATGCATATGTGTCAAAGTAAAAACTGTGCCACTGGAATTGGATATAATCAAGTTTGAAAATTTAATCTATAAGGATCTGAGTCTACAATGCCACTAACCTTGACATAGTCATTTTCGTTGTTTTTATATATAGTGTCAAAGGAAAATCTCTAGTTATCTGAAATATCACTGAATTTTCATTTCTGAACTAGACATCTACATAAAACACATTCTCTGTATATCAACATTAAAGGGTGGGGATGTACCTTAGTGACAGAACGAATGTTTAGCATATGTGATGTTCCAGGTTCAATCCCCACACATAGCTATCTAACTGCAGAAACAGGTAGGAAAGCTCAACAGTGTATTAATGTGGAAATTAATGAGATTTTGAAAATGTGAAGCAATATATCCTGTGTCACTACATTTGTTGTAGTCTCAGAAAATATGACTTTCAGGCAGGCCAGATAGCTCAGAAGATTAAAGTGCCTGCTTAGGCAGAGTGCAGCAGCTGGGGTTAGATTCCTGGGGTATCTTGGTGGCTCCACCCCTGGTGAACTGTGAGATGGCAGTTAAGACTGGATGGCATGTGCCTGTTATCTCAGTGCTGGAGAGGCTGAAAAAAGGAGAATCACTATGAGTCTCATCTACATAGTGAGACCCTGCAGACCCTGTATCCTGTACTAGATACATAAAAAAGAAAAAGAAAATATAATTTCCATACAAATGTTACTTATATTAAAATATAACATTGACTTGGGGTGTCGCAATAGCTCAGCAGACTAAGTGCCTGCTTAGGTAAGGCAGAGTTCCATCCGTGGTACCATATGCTGTGCTGGTCCCACACCCCAGCCAAATGAGCCAGATTGTGCAAGGTGGCACATGCCTGTAATCCCAGCACTAGGAAGGCTAAAAACAGGAGGATCCCTAAGAGTTCAAGCCATATAGTGAGACCCTGTACCAAATACACAAAATTAAACTAAAATAAAATGTAACATTTACTAATAGTTTTAGAAAATTAATCAAATTGTATTAAATTACCTTCATCTTAATTTCTAATATAGAAGATATTGATAGATATAAGGCACATAATGAGCTCTTTGGGATGTTCCATGATTTTAGTTTAAGAAAGAAAGGAGTTAATGAATGAACAACCAAAAAAAAAAAAGCCCCAAAATTTCTACAAGTACTTCACATCTATCTATCTATCTATCTATCTATCTATCTATCTATCTATCTATCTAAATATAAATATAAATATAAATATATATATATATATATATATATATATATATATATATCTCAAAGGAAAAGGAGAGAGTAAATAAGGGAAACTCAGAAATAAACTTGACGGTCAATTGTTACATAGTAAGCAGTATGCAGGGGGCTGAAGTGCTCAGCGACAGAGCAGTGGAAGCAACAGGTACCAGGGATCTAAGTCAGGACCCTACTCTTGCCAGGCAGGCACTTATGCTGCTGAGCTGTTCACCCAGTTCTCTGTACTTCTTTACTGACACAGAAGTTTTCTTTTTTCCCTTTTGCTTGGCTCAAATAGTACTTTCTCATCTTTTATTGCTGCTTTCAAGCTTTTAAAAATTATTTACCGATTTATGACCTTGAAAGAGTTGCTTCTCCTCTTTCATTTTGATCTGTTGCAAACTGTGGGTGGGAATACTTTGAAATGCTGTGGCATAACACATATAAATAACAATTTAGACAATTATGTGTTCAAAATCTTAATTGAAGTCTTAAAAGATAGTAAGCATTGAAAAATTGCTTGTCATTATTTTTGAGAATGTTTAATTTAATTTTTTTTGGTGGGACCAGGGATTGAACTCAGGCCCCTGTGCTTGCCAGGCAAGCACTTATTCTACTGAGCTATCTCCCCAGCCTGTTTATTCAGTTAAATGTAAATTCCTTAGAGGAAGATTTTTATGATTGTGTCTTGTTCCCCCAAAGCCTCATGCAGTTATGGGGTGAATTTCTAGACTTTGTGATTAATTCATGAACCAGTGCTGGGAGTATGGATGTTAATACTACACACAGCCTGGGGCAAACAGCCTGAATGCAACACAAGGGAGACAGGCTTCCTTGCCATTGCCTGTTGTTGCTATTACTCCTCCCATTTGCTCTTGTTGTTTTGCCGTTTTCTGCCACCATCCATTGCCATCCTCTGCCATGCAGCAGTCTGATTTGGACTCAGCAGAATATTAACTAAAACCTCCACTAACCGTGATTGAAACAAACCTTTCCTTCCTTCTTTTTTAAGTGACTGAGACAAAGATCAAGATCATATTTCACATATGAATCTGTATAAGCAAGTATAGCACAAAACATATTTTTAAAGATTCCTCATAATTTTTAAGAGAATAAAAATAATAAAAAAAGTCCATTAGAAATATACAAGATTTTGGGCCTGGGTAATAGCTCAGTGGTCTGAGAACCTGCCTGGCAAGCACAAGGATCTAAGTTCAGTCCCCTGTACAGCATGTGATGCCAGCTCCATTCTGTGTAGGCCGTGGAAACTGGGTGGGGTGGTGCAGGAATGTAATCCCAGCACTTGAGAGACTTATGAGGATCACTACAAGTCTGAACAAGTAGTTAGACCCTGAACACCCTATAGACCCTTCCCTAAAAATACAAAATAAAATTACAGATTTCATATGACCCAGCTAACTCCTTCATGGTATCTTTCTTGAAGAGCCAAAGGCATCATACATGAGATACATGAATGACAGTGCTTACATCAGTGCAATCCATAATAGTTGAATCTTCTAATCCACCTATATGCCCATCTATACATGATTGGAAAATTAAATGTGATATGGATGCATAGTGAAATGCTACTGTGCTCTAAAGAAGGACACATTCAGGACATTTGTAGGAAAGTAAATGTACTTGGAAACTACAATGTTCAGTGAAATAAAACAGATATTCCAAGCTTAAACATGAAGAGACAGATATCTCAAAAATAAGAAGTGGTCCAGGAGACCAAAGGCAAAGGGAAAAGGGGAAAGAAAGAGGAAGTAAGAATTAAGGTATGTCATGCACAGGCGTCTGATGATGCCAATGAATATAAACTTCACATACCATAAACATCAAGTAAGATTTATAATATATGAGGAAAGTGGATTTAAAGGACACTCCAGGAAACCAGGGGGAAGAGGATGAGAAATAAAAATGAACTTATCTAAATTATGTACAAAAACTCACTATCCATGATGATTGTAACCTGCACTAAACAAAAATAATATATGCATTACAAACATGTACTAAAAATATATTAGACTATGTAGACTATTTCAAGTGGTTGGAACTATTTAGTAAACCTGTGACACCTTAGAAAGCAGAGCATACCTTAGCTTTTTCTTTTACCTTAGCTCTTTCTATAGCTCCAAAGAATTAAATTGAAGGGAACCCTTTAATTGATTGGAATTTTGTACTGGTTACTATTATACTAGACCTAGACTATTTTAATAAATTGTTTTTTAAAGGAAATACACTAAGGCAAAAATTGACTAGTTTCAAAGGTGAAAATACTCACAATTGTATTTTTATAGGAAATTATCTGAAAAAAAGAAGAAAATTATAATCTTAATCCAGAGGGAGAACTTAGTATATGGTCCTTATAGCATATTCCTGGAAGTCTCTTTGGTTCTTTCAGTAGTGGTCACAAGAGTGATGAGGACAACTATTTTTTTTTTGTATTTATTCTCACATGTTAACAACTTACACCAAATATAGAAGCATTATGCTTTCAACAAATTCATTTTTAACCACCATTGATTTATGGTTTTAATATATATTACCTCTACAGCACAAGTATAAAAACGAAAGTTATTGATAGAATATATTTAATACTGTTATAAGATTGCATTTTAGCTATAATACTCACCTAGAATTAATGTTATCTTTGAACCTGCCAGCTTCTTTTCTGTGTCCTGTGAGGCATGTATTCTACATAAGTTTCGCCTATTGCACACAGAGATTTTTATTTTTGTGCTCAGAGAATAATTTACAAGTGTTTAGGTAAGGTAATTGGCCTCAAAAGGTGTTAAAAATGCTACCACTCACTTTCCGTTTCTCGCACTTGTTTTTGTTTTAAGGATTGAAACCAGGGCCCTGTGCACTGTAGGGTAAGCCAACTAGGAGTAAGGCATATGCCCAGATATTTAAAAATTTAAAAGATTCATTTGTTTCCTTAAAGACAAGGTCTCACTAAGTTGCACAGGCTGTGCCTTAAATCCTGATCCTTGTGGATCTGCCTCCCCGGTTGCTAGGATGACAGCCGCTCTTTTTGTGAAGGTGATTTCCCCTGAAATGTTTCCCATAATGCTCTTGTGTGTAAACCTTATCAAGACTCTAGTTTCAGGGCACAGTCTTACGATTGTGAGTGAAGAGTTCAGAAATTGTTCATGTGATGTGCTGTGTGCTGAAATGCAGCGTGTTGTCTCATCTTAGGTGCAATTGTTAGAGCAATAGAGCCCTAATTCTCAGTACTTCTTCACATTATGGTACCCTCAAATTGGTCAGCAGTTGTTCTAGACAGTTCTTTTAACTGAGTAAACAAATGGAAAGTATTATTTAATCAACATTCTATTGAGGGAAATGATCAATAAAACAGTTTTCCTAATGAAAGATACAGGTGTTTTACTGTTTTCTCCAAATATGCTACTTTAGTTTCCAAAGCATCTTGTTGTTTTCATTTGGACTTTCATGAAACTATGTAAAATATGCAGGGTGAGGTTTATCATGAAAGTTTTACATGACTTATTCACAATTTCTGCCAAAAACGAAGACTAAAGTATCTGTAAACTTGAGCTGTGGGATTTAGCTTTCACATAATTTAAAATGTACTGAGCCAGAGACTCCGTGCAGCAGTTTATCATAGATGCTGACCGTATAAATCTTTCCAAAGCCCTTCCGTTCTTCTTCTTTCTGTCTCAGTTCATGGCTTAAGGCAGGGATTTCCAAGGCTCAGACTGTGAGAGAATATTGTAATCACTAATACTCAAAATTTCTCCTGCATCAACTGTTACAAGATTATTGAATTTATTGTCCTTAGAAAGTTACCCATTCCATTTTCATTTTTCTTAATAAAAAATGGTTATAGTGCTATTTGAAAATCTTAAGTTTATAATGTAGTTTTTTTGTTTGTTTGTTTGTTTGTTTTTGCGGGATCCGGGTTCGAACTCAAAACCTTGCACTTGCCACAGCACTTGTGCCACAGAGCTATCTCCCTGGCCCCTATAATGTAGTTGCAATGCCAATAATTAACTATGTAAATCTATATGCATTGAACACAGACTTGGTCTGTTTGAATATTTCTGTTTTAAAAGGGTATTGGTGATTTAATGTACCTCGTTGCTAGGTGTCAGATATTACAATAGAAGAGATAACAGGGGAATAATTTCAGTCAATCTAAATTTGGAGGCAGCCTGCAATGATTTCAAGTATTGGCTCTTTCAATTGTTCCTTGTATTGCAATGAAGAAGTTGCTCAAAATGGCTCAGGTTTCTGGTTTCCCATATAAATTCCAAGGAAAAAGAAATAGGCTAACCAAACATCAGTAAGGGGCATATCTAGTGTATGTTCCATACAAAGTATTGAATTTCATGAAATTTGTAGAATTGTTATATTTTATTTCAAAAATGGACACTAAAGATACTAAATTTTGTTTTAAGTTAGAAGTAAAGAAACACTCCTTGCAACATCCTTAAAAGGATATTTTTCTAGTTATGTTGATTGCTAGGAATGTTTTACTCTTGGTTTACAGTTCTTGTAGTGTATATTCATTTGTCTGAATTCTGTGTTAATGAACTGTACAAATTATGTACAAATTAACAGTTTTCACATTGGAAGACTACGACTGTCACCCCCAAAATTTCTCCTATTCAGAGTAATGTTCTGGTTTCAACTGGCATTTATGTTACATGTTTTTAAAATATTTACTTTCCACTTTGCCATTATATGTTTCTACTGGCGGGCCAATGTTTTTGAACACCTTCACTGTAATAAAATTGGGGAAAGGAATGTGAAAAAGTCATAAAATTAGATATTGTGGATCAAATCTTTTATACCTAATATTCTAGAAGCAATCCATAAAATACATTTTCAAAAGATAAGAAAAGGATAAAGGGAATTTATTTTTAGGCACAAACCTTAAAGTTTTAAAAAAAATAAAACATACAATCTATATTACTTAAAAATTATTTTGGCTTCATAATGTAGAAAGGTAATTTATTTTTTGTTTTGATTTTTACACACTCAAATTAGAATGTAGTATAATTTTCATTTGACTCATAAATAATCTGCATGAGACAGACATGTATTAAGCTATTCAGTTTGCTTTTGTCTGACTAAAATAGCAATGAGTTTAGGTCATTTAGTTTCCCTGTGCCTTCATTTGTTAGTAAGTTTGAGGTACTAAAAATCATTTTGAAAGGTTAGATTTCTTTTATTTTGCCACTATCAACAGTAATTTATTAGAGTTCATCCCAAGAATCAGTCATTGAAAAGTTAGGCAAAAATGCACATATCTACATATTCCTTTCCTCAACTGATTAATAAAGTGCAGCAAATGGGAAAAATGTGTTTCTCCTTTCCTAAATTCATATTTTTCATTTACAACTTACTGTGTGGTAATAATTGCTTAAGGACTAAAATTAACTGCCTCCAACATAATTTTCAGTCAGCGTTTTATTAGCCATCTTTTAAGACACTTTGGAAAATATTTTATGCAATAACTTACATAAGCCTAAAAATAAATATATAAATCAAATGAGTATCTCAGTCTTATAAATTAAAAAGTTTGGGCTTAGTGAGATTAACTCTCTTCCTCATGAACATCCATTTAAAATGTCAGCAATCATGTTCAAGTAAGAATTTTCATTATGTTGTAATGATTTTGGTGTCACTCAATGCATGTATTTCAATCATAAATACCCTCCCACTACCACTCCCTTCACTTTTCTCCTTTTCCCTTCTTATTTAATAGTAATCTCCCTTCTGCTTTGATATTGTCTTTCTTCATTCTAGGGAGAAACATGACAGTGGAATTCCAAGGTGTGGCTTATTTCACTTAGCGTGATGGTCTTATTTTCAGCATTTTCCTGCAAATGACGTGCTCTAGTTGTTCTTTATGACTGAATAGCAGTCCATTATATAGACTACATTTTCTTTATACATTCCTCTGTTAATGAGCACCCGGGCTGATTACATATCTTGGCTGTTGTGAAACATGCCATGCTAAGCACAAATACATGAACATGCAGATGTATTTATAGCATGCTGACCTTTATTCTTTTGTGTATATATCAAGGGGTGGTATAGTTGAACCATGTAGCAAATCTCTTTTTTGTCTTAAAGTGAATTTCTGTACTGATTTTCATAGTGACTCCACTACTTTGCATTGCCACCACCCACATAACAAGGTTTCCTTTTCCTCTACATCCTCTTGAGCATATATCATCTATGGGGGGAATGTACTTTTGACAATATATATTCTGCTGGGGTGAGATGAAATCTCAGTGTAGTTTTGATTTGCATATCTCTGATAGCTAAAGATGTTGAGCATTTTTCTTATAACTATTGGGCACTTTTTACTTGTCATTGTGGGACTTATCTATTCAGTGCATTTGGCATCAATTAATTACATTATTGGTTCTTTTAGTGCTACTTTTTGAGTTCTTTATGTGTTTTGGATATTAATCCTCTGTCAAGGAAATATAGCTGGGAAAGATTTGATCTCATTCGTTAGGTGGTCTTATTCTGTTAATTGTTTCCTTTGCTGAGTAGAAGCTTTTCAAATTTGATCTAGTCCCAATTGCAAATGTTTTTTACCATTTCCTGAGCTATTTAAATTATATTAACACTTCATAAGTTATTTTTCCAGAAGCTTTAGAAGTTCCAGGTCTTATCCATAGGTCTTTTACTTATTTTGTGATCATTTTTCAACATGATGAGAGGTAGGCATCTAGCTTTGTTCTTCATATGTGGCTATCCAGTATTTTAAGCATCATTTGTTTAAATCTCAATCTGTCTCTTCCCCCCTTGTATAGGGTCTCACTATGCAGCTTAGATGCATGGTAATCCTTCTGGCTCCCCAGAGCTGTTATGCAGGTGTGCACCACCATGCTTGGTTTTGGGACTGGCACATTGGGGCTGGCATTGGACGTGGTAACAAGGACTGATCGCAGGAGTGTGCTTACCAGGCAGGCACTTAGACTGCTGCCTATCTCCCTGGACCCAGTACCATATGTTTAAGACACTGTATTTTTTCTAGTGTTTAATATTGGAACCTTTGTCAAAAATCAAATGACTAACTTCTCTGTCTTCCATTGTTTTGTTTTGGGCTATGTATCTATTTTGTGAGAATATTTTGCCATTTTATTGCCATGACTTGGTAGCATAATTTGAAAATCAGGAATTGTGATGCCTCAAGCTTTGGATTTTGCTTATGGTTGCAAAGCTTCAGTTCCTACAATAATGTGTTTGGATGAAGACATATCACTAAACATTTTTTTCTGTAATTTTAAGACAAGAACAATACATTTTGAATGAAGTCGAGATGAAACCAAAGTAAACAATATAAAATAAAGCAAAAGGTTGAACATTTCAACCATACGAAGTAGGAAATTGTGATAACATCAAGAAGATTCCAAAATGCTGTTCCTTCTTGCACGTACTAAGAACTACTTCCATGGAATAGAAGATAATTAAACGTTTTGATTTTTAAAAATCAAAACAAACACTTCTCCAAAAAAGGAAGATGGCACATGGAAAACTAAATGTCCTAGAAGGAAATATGCAAAATACATTTTAAACTATACAACAAACTGCAGAAGTTTTCTTCCTGGCTGTGAAGAAGATAGGAGGAAGAAAGTAAAATGATGTCAATACCTAAAATCATCATCTCTAGCGATAAGGAAGCATATTTTAAAAATAGAAAAGAAGTGAAAAAAAGTTTGAGAGAGTAGACTATATAAATTTTTGGTAACTTGTTCAAAAAATGATAATGGTAAGCCTATGAGGATATTCTTGGATGAGGTTTACATTTAAATTGGTAGAATGAGCAAAGCAGATTATCTAGCTTCGTGTGTGTGAGCCTTATCCAATCTGTTAAACATCTGAATAGAATCAAAATCTGACTGCCCCACAAGCAATATGGACTTCCTCCTGTCTAACCGCTCAGCTGGCACATTGTTTTGGCCTACTTTTGAACATAAATTGAAACATCGTCTCTTCTTTTTTTCTTCATTCTTAAAGCATTTACTTTGAGACATGAGGAAAAAATCAAGAGGTACACATGGAAAAGACATGATCACAGATCAGACATGATCAAGTAAAGATGATGCCACCAGAACAGCTTAGTGATTGTTAGCTACTCTGAAGCTCAAGTTCTCAGAGCATGACATGCTGCAGGGCTGAAGGGAATGCTTAATATTCCTCTCATTCTTCCTCACCCTCTCCTTCCACAGAATCCACACCAACCTCCTCATAATCCTTCTCCAGGGCAGCCATATCCTCCTGGACCTCAGAAAACTCCCCTTCCTCCATTTCCTCACCCACGTACCAGTGAACAAAGGCACGCTTGGCATACATCTGATCAAACTTGTGGTTCAGGCAAGCCTAGGCCTCGGCAATAGCTGTGGTGTCGCTGAGCATGCACACAGCCCGCTGTACCTTGGCCAGGGCTCCACCAGGCACCACAGTGGGAGTCTGGTGATTAATGCCCACCTTGAAGCCAGTGGTACACCAGTCTATAAACTGGATGCTGAGCTTCGTCTTGATGGTGGCAATGGCAGAACTGACATCTTTGGGGACCATATCACCACAGTACAACAGGCAGCAAGTCATGTATTTACCGTGGCAAGGGTCACATTTCACCATCTAGTTGGCTGGCTCAAAGCAGGCATTGGTGATCTCTGCTACAGAAAGCTGCTCATGGTAGGCTTTCTCAGCAGAGATGACAGGGACATATGTGGCCAGAGGGAAGTGGATACGGGAGTAGGGCACCAGGTTGGTCTGGAATTCTGTCAGATCCACATTCAGGGCTCCATCAAATCTGACAGAGGCAGTGATGGAAGACACAATCTGGCTAATGAGGCAATTCAGGTTAGTGTAGGTGGGATGCTCAATATCGAGGCTTCTACGACAGATGTCATACATGGCCTCATGGTCTACCATGAAGGCACAATCAGAGTGCTCCAGGGTGGTGTGGGTGGTGAGGATGGAGTTGTAGGGCTCTACGACAGCTGTGGAGACCTGGGGGGCTGGGTAAACGGAGAATTCGAGCTTGGACCTCTTGCCATAGTCGATAGAGAGACGTTCCATCAGCAGGGAGGTGAAGCCTGAGCCAGTGCCTCCACCAAAGCTGTGGAAAACCAGGAAGCCCTGCAGACCTGTGCACTGGTCAGCTAGTTTCTGAATTCGGTCCAAGACGAGGTCAATGATCTCCTTGCCAACGGTGTAGTGCCCACGGGCATAGTTGTTGGCAGCATCTTCCTTGCCTGTGATGAGCTGCTCAGCGTGGAAGAGCTGGCAGTAGGTACTAGTACGCACTTCATTGATGACTGTGTGTTCCAGATCTACAAACACTGCCCTGGGCACATGTTTGCCAGCAGCAGTCTCACTGAAGAAGGTGTTGAATGAGTCATCTCCACCCCCGATGGTCTTGTCACTTGGCATCTGACCATCAGGCTGGACGCCATGTTCGAGGCAGTAGAGTTCCCAGCAGGCATTGCCAATCTGGACACTGGCCTGGCCAATGTGGATGGAGATACATTCACGCATGATGGCTAGGGACAGGGGACGAAGGCAGCAGGGCAGAGCCAGGTCTCGGTTACTGTCCTCGACAAGCTAAGAGTCGAGGTAAGTAACGCATTCAATATTGTCTCTTGTTCAGTCTTAAAATCTACCAGCTTTCTCTTTGGTATTTATACTATCGCTTTCCTGGTTCTCATGCCTTTAGACTTGGAAGAGACAGACATCAAATTTCCTGGGTATATAGCTGGCTAACTGTATCCTGGGACTTTCAGCTTCCATAATTATGTGAGACAACCCCTTATAGTCTGTCTCTGTCTCTGTCCCCTTCTGAACCCCCATGTTTCTCTTTCACATACAAACATAAATACACTCACAAATACCACACCACACTACATATGCGCGCGCGAGCGCACGCACGCACACACACACACACACACACACATTGCTGTTTCTATGTCTCTAAAGAAGCCTAATACAGATTTTGTTACTAAGAATGTTTCTGCTGCAGTACATCAAGAATAAATTAATATTTGATCTGGGTACAATCAGCTCACTATTCTTATTATATTTAAATATGCTAGTAATTGTGTTTCCCACACTAAAACAAGCATTGATACCCTAATTGTGGTATCATGAATGGATGCTTCTAACCAGCTATTCACAGGAAACAGGAGCTGAGTGACTGCATATGATACCTGTGAACATATGTTAGAAAGCTATCATATAAAAAGAGACTAGTGAGTTCCCAGTGTCACTTGATGCAGTGAGGGGAAACAAAGTGTGAGCTCTTCAGTTCAAGTTCCAAGGACAGTAGATAAAAGGTGAGCCTTATGCATATCCTTTATCTCCTTTGTGGACACATGACTGAGATGGTTTATAATAAAACTCAAATTCTTATCCTATGGCTGGGGAGATAGCTCAGGGGCACAAGTGCCTGCCTGGCAAGTGCAAGGTCTTAAGTTTGATTCCTGGTTCTACAGGGATTAAAAAACCCTCATCCTATGCCAAACTGAACTATCCTGTACCTCACAACTTTACCAAATGTTTATTGTTAAGTTGGGGACACTGATTGGAAAGAAATGGGATTCTGAAAAGTAGAATAGGTAGTGTATGGTAAGATCTTGATGAAGGGCTGGCCAGATCGCTTAATGTACTAAAGTGCCTGCTTAAGCAGAGCATAACTGCCAGGACTCCATCCCCTGGGGTGCGTTGGGCCGGTGATAGAGACTGGGTGTGGTGGCATGTGATGTAATCTCAGTGCTGGGGTGGCTGAAAATAGAATCACTATGAGTATGATGTATATAGTGAGACCCTGTAGAGCAGTGGTTCTCAACCTGTGGGTCGTGACCCCGGCAGGGGTCAAACAACCAAAATACAGGGGTCACCTAAAGCCATCAGAAAATGTTACTTATTTGGAACTGCAGTTTTGAAGTAGCCACCAAAATTATTTTTTGGTTTGGGGTCACTGCAACATGAGGAGGTGTATTGTGGGGTCACAGCATTAGAAAGGTTGAGAAGCACTGCTGTAGAGCTTGCAGACTCTGTACCCAAATACATTTTTAAAAAATTTTAAAAGGCCTTGATGATGCTAGAAACATGAATTGTGAAGTCTCTAAATTCTAGTAAGTTGTGTCGGTCAGTGGAAGAGGTCTCTAGATTCCTGTGGAAGTAGCCTTTCAATCTTTAGTGGTTTGTAACCGCATCTGATGAGAACAATCTAAAATTTCTCAGAAAACTCATGAACATGCATCCCAGAAAGAGTAATTATTCCAGAAATGTCAAGTCCCTTGAAGATATACTTCTACCACTCTCTGCTTCTAGAAGTAGTTGCATTCGTCTTAACAGGCTTAACAGTTGAATTTAAAAGCACCACTCATGCGAAGATACAATGCTTGAGCAAATAAGCAATGGATTCCAGGCAGCTTTGTTCCCAGATTTCAGTATTCTATAGCTATAGAGAAGGGGGTAAGGTCCTTCTACTGTGGCACAAGAAATGTGTATATAGTCCATTTGTCCTATGTCAGCTAACTGGGCAGGGACACTGATTGGCCATGAAGGACTCAACATTGTAGTGCAGTATGTGATGCTAAAACAACTACAGCTGTCCTGAAGTAAAAACAAAACAAAACAAAACAAAACAAAACAAAAAGTGATATGGATTGGATGCCCTCAGCATTTCACTGTATTAAGGAACATCTTTAGCTACTGCAACACCTTAACAATAGGCACAATGTCACAGAATAGGCTAGACATTCTATGAACCCTGTCACCTATAGGCAGTGGAGACAAACATTTAGTAATGGAATAAACAGCTTACATCACAACTTAGGAAACATGAGTGATGTTGTAGCCCTGGCTGAGTAGGCAGCCTGAGCTCTGTACTTCAGTACAAGGGAAATGGCATTGAAGTGCCCTGCTGAGAAATAGCTCAGTAGTGATTACAGTGGGAAAAGGAAGCTGCTGGGTTAGGGTGCTCATGCAAAATCTCTGTTTTTCTATTTGTGTGTTTCCCTTTAGAGTACACATGCTGCAGGTGGGTTGCAGGTCCAGTACCTTAGTGCCCTCTGACTCTAATCTAGACGTAACATTTCATCTGTGTAAGACCTCACGCGAGTGGGGAACAGAACCATAGAATACTGTGGTGCTCAGGTACTTCTGATGCTGCCAGAGCCACCTGATCCTCTGATCTAGTGTGCTGTGCAGTGTTATTAGATCTGTTAAGTTTGTGCAGGATGTGACCAACCTTCCTTCCTCAGCTGGAAAGCAAGCCCAATACATGTGGCTCAAGCAGTTAGGTGAATAAGTATCCATGGAAGCAGTAGCTTCAAGACAGGAACATACAGTCTGTATTTCAGTACTTGCATGAAATACACGTTAATGACAACAAAAAAAATGCACAGTATGAAAAGTGCAGTTGCATGGAAAAATGAAGAGTTTTTTTGTTTGTTTGTTTGTTTGTTTTTTTACATTACCTAGTAGTATTTAAAAAACACCATGGCAGTAACTTTCAGGTAGAGTTTTGAAGCACTGCTGAATCTGCCATACATGAGCTCACAGTACTTTTCCAGAGATGCAAACAGTCCATTTAAGGCCTATTGCCAATTTGACAGCAGTCACAGTAAATATTAACAGATCCAGTCGAAGATTGACATTCTCAGCGCAGGTTGACATCCACAAGACAGCTACTACCCTATTCATGATGGTTACTTCAAACATAGACATAAAGTCAGGTAGACTTTAAACAGTGCTGATGGTAGAGGGTAGTTTGTATATAATGCAGTTTTACTCTGCTGCCTAACTCATGCTTAACTCAGACAGATTTTATACAGTTATACAAAAGACAAACATAGATGGAAAAGGAGTAGAGAAACGTGCTCACCTGGATGGTATATTTCTCTGTTAGGTATACTGGATATAGTGTCATGGCATACTCATGGCATTTAGGGTCTTTGAGGAGTTGTACGAAGTGACAATCTAAACTGAAAATACCCCCACACATCTGTCATATAGAAATAGTGCTACAATAAAAAATAGATCATCCTCAAATATCATCCTATTTTGTATACATGGGGAAATTATATTTGTATTAATAGTTCATTATAGAAGGACATGTATTATAGTAGAATTAGGTCCCTGAAGTCCTTGAGTTCCGTGTGTCCTATAAATCAGAACTCACATAATAGTAGGTGATTGTAGTACATTTAATCATTTTTCAGATGACAACTCATCACAATTTTTGAAAATAAAATTATATTAACTGGATGACTTCTCAAAGGATTTATCACCCAGTATAGAGATCATTTACATTGTTAATATCTGGGAAACACAAACACATTATTCCTCAGCAAACAACTTTTATTTTTCAATTACACATATTTTAACCAATTTTTATGGTTGTAAAAGCTGAACATATTCATGGAATAACGTTTTATTCCTGTGTCTGTTGTGTTTTTTATTTTATGGAAAAATGCAACAAAATTTCAGAATAATATAATAACAACAGTATAATAACTTCCTTGTCTTCAAAGTAGTTATTCAGAGTAAAAGATATGGGCATAAAAATTGTTCCAAATGATAATGAGCAGAAACTTTTCAGCGAACTAAGAAAACCTAGTAGTATAACAATCTTGTATTTTTCCTTTACCTTCCTTTCCATTTTCCCTCAATCCAGTTCCTTTTCCTTTTGAAAAAATTATCCTTCTCATTTCACATTATTTATTCCCATTCACATTATGAATTTTGGATTTCATTTACTCTTTCAGTTTTTCTCACACCTAGGAGACAATATGATGTTTACCTATGTGATTCTGATTTATTTCATTTATGGTCTCAAGTTGTAACAATTTCCCTATCAAAGTCTCAAGTTTATCCTTCTATATGACTGATTAGCTCTCCACTATATAAAAAGACCACATCTTTTTTATCCATTTTTCAGTTGATTAGTATTTGAGTTGTTTCCTAGATTTATCTATTTCTGATCAATGTTAATATTTCTCCATAATTTCCTTATGATGGGGCCTCGCAGGATGGCTCAGTGGTCTAAAGTGCCTGTTTAGGAAAGCTTAGGTGGTTGCAGGGACTGCAGTTCGAACCCCAGCACCACATGCTGTGCCAGCCCTGTCCTCAGGGCAGGCTGAACCGGCTATAAAAATAAATAAACAAACAAACAAAAGTTTTGAAACAAGAAAAAAATAAAAATAAAAAATTCTTTTAAAAAATTCCTTATGATGAATTTCAAAATGTTTTCCTGTAGCTTTGTGAAAGCAGTATGTTATTATCACTATCCATAGCCAGCCTACTCTACAATAATATACACAACTTCTTGCCCCTATCAAACTGTAACTTCGTACCTGTCAATGATCTTGCCCCATATCCCTTTACTCCTAGCCTGTCCAGCCTCTGGTTACTACCAGCCTACTTTCAACTTCTACAAGCCCAGTATCTCGTTTTCTTCCTAGCACCAAGAACCATACTTAGCACCTTAGGCACTGTGCCATTGAGCTATACCCCTGGCTATATGGTCAACACTTCTTCATAACTCTTATGTATAAAGTGAAGTTATGGTACTACTTTTTTGATTCTTGGCTTATCTTACTTGACATGATGATCACAAGTTCTAGCCATGTTGTTACAAATGGTTGATAGATAATAATTTTGTTGTGTTTGTGTGCCACATTTTCTTTGTCCATTTATTTCTTATATGGCTCAGTGGAGTCAAATACCCATTTGGTTATTTGTCATATAACCAAATTGACACTCAGGATCTTTTTTCCTTTTTTCTTAGTTTTTTTGACACAGGACCTGTTATGGTTTTTGTCTAGCTGTCTCCCCAAATCTCATGTAATCATGAGGCAGTGAACCTCTAGAGTTTGAGACTTGATTCATGATCCACTGGGATTATGTGTTTTAGTATTGATGGGACTATGGGTCTGAGTACTGCTGCAGTTACTTGACTCATGATCCCCTGGGATTATGTTAGTACTGATGGGGTTACTGGTCTGAGTATGGCTGGGATGATAGGTGTCGCCAAAGGTAGATAGGCCGAGGTAGAGAGCCTGAATGTAATATAGAGAGACAGACTAATGCTGTTGCCGTCTGCTTCCCTGGCTGGTCAGTTGCCTCTGTCACTATGCTGTTGCCGTTCTGCCACCATGAACTGCTGGCCTCTGCATTGTGTCTTTCTGCCTTGGATCCAGCTGAATATGGACTGAAACCTCCAGCAACTGTCAGCTAAATAAACCTTTCCTTCCTTCATTTTGGGGGTTGGGTGTTTGTCCCAGCAACAAGAGGAGAGTAACTTAAGACGGAATTTCACTATGTAATTCAGGTTGGCCTTGAGCTCTCTGTGTAGCCCAAGGTGGCCTCTACCTTGTAGCAATCCTCTTGTTTCAGCTTCCAGGTATGTTGGAATTATAGGCATGTGCCTCCATGCCCAGATTATCTCTTCCTTAGCTGTTGTGAACAATCCTACAGTGAACATGGAGAGACAGATGTCTCTTCAAAATTTAACTTAATTTTCTTTGCAAGTACACCCGGCCAACATTCAGTGAGTACTATCAATCAGACATTGTTTTAGATTCAAATTGTAAAGCAATGAATCAAAGAAAATGAGCATAAATTCTAAATGTACATTATTATGTTTTTTCTCTTTAGAGTCACCTTTGTATATTTAGAAAACTAAGCTGAATTATTATTATATTATTTTTGTATTTTGGGAATGGGTCTACAGTGTGTTCATGGTTTCACTAGTACATTGGACTCATAGTGATCTACCTTGCAAGACCTGGAATTACAGGCATGTGCCACCACCCCCAGTCTCAATTGTCCTCTAAGCACACGCCGGGGGCAGGGCTGGCATGGCAGACCTGGGGATTGAACCCCCAGCCCCTACGCCTGTTTGCATGAACTTTAATATGCTGAGCTATATGGCCAGCCCGAATTAAAATATTAATTTCACCTTTGAAAAGAAATATTTTAATGCTAAATGATCCATGTTTTTCAAAACTTCCACATTGCCGATTTAGCTTATTCAGAATTCAGAAATTGTCAAGTAAATTAATGACCAAATATTGTCCTCATTGTCAAACAAATCAGATTTGTTGTCCGAAAAAGTCTGACTTCGTTTTTTTTTCTTTTAAAATAAGTGTATTAATATCACCTCCATTAATGAATATTACTTCAGAATTTTAAATATATGATGTGTAGTACACAGAGCATACCTAGAATTTGTCACCTGAAATAAAGCACCATTGCCTTCTATATTTCTTAACAATGCTGTTTGTTTCATTCTCACAGAACAGCATTGATCAATGATTTCTTTGAAATTCTTGAGATGTGGAGAAAAGTTTATCAAACAGACTTTTCCAGCCTCACTTTATGCTACAATGTATTTGAATTCAGAACCTCCCAGCAGAAATCAAAACATTATATTTCTAGCACAATTCTTTGTGTAAAGCTTTGCTTGTACTCTTCATTTTCTCTTTGCTTAGCACCTGTGGGGCTGCCAGTATAATAACCTAATGCACCAAAGTAAGAATCTAACATGTTGAAGGGCTTTCTTTTGTAAATTGGGAGGACAATTTTAAAGTGGACATATGAAAGCAGAACCTGTGTGACGCCTGAACCAGAGAAATTTCAGACAGGTCAGTTTAGAAAAAGAACACAAGGAAGTAAAGATCTGAGAATTGATGTTCTTAGATACAGCTGTACCTGTGGACCACTAGGAAATTCTTTGTGTACCCTCGGGGACATGCACTTCACATTAAAGATCACTGATTTAGCAGGCATTCGCTGAACACTGCTGCGTTAAAATCAGTGAGTTGGGCACTGGGTTGTGGAGTTTAGAGATACATCTAAGTATGTTCAGTGTCTACTTTCTCTTAGTTGATTGTCTGCTGTACTGGAGTAAGTAAGGCAATGGACGGTCAGTGTTTCGCTTAAGCTAAACGTGAGAAGAGCATTCTGTCAGGTTCTAAAAGGTAACCTCATCATCATGCTATGGAGGGGCTTTGTTTGCTTATTGTTCTACTGTTTTCACTTTTCAGGTATGACACAGCCTATAGAAATGGTAGTGTTGCACATTGAAAAACATAAAACGTGACCGTTTTCTCTGTCACTGTAATATTCCATGCTTTAATCTCTTTATCCCAAATAGCTCAAAAAAGCTCCTAGCTTCATTAAGATGTAATTCACATACTATAATACTTTACATATTTAATGTAGGCAATTTAGTGAATTTGCACATCTACATATATCCATGAAACCATCACAGTAGTCCCAGTAATGGACATATGCATCACCTCAGACAGTTCCCTTGTACATCTTTGCTTTTGTGTATTTTTTAAATTATATTTTGTTATTGTTTTAAGGTTACATAACATAGTATTTAACCTCTTGTTAAATATTTCTCGATATTAAATGACTGAATAAAGGGTAAAACACAGTCATTGCTTAGTACATATTATGCATATTTTGGCATTCGATACTTTACCCAATAAGATTTATTTTTTACTTTTTCCAAATTATTTTTTACCTGAGTAAATATATGGAAAACATTGTGGTAAAAATACTATTTTTTATATTATAGTAAAGTTAACAGGAGAAATCTAACCATAATACAAAGTTGTAGCAGGGCAATCCTATGGCATTTTTTTCCCTTGTCTCTTATTCTCTTTTGTTACCTTTTTTTAAAATAAACATTTGCTTGAAAGTATAGCAGTCATTGATACATTAGGTGCAATACGCATCTAGAAGACCAGAATGACAGGTATTCCAAGTATAGTTTTAGTATTACACATTGCTATCCTCAGTCTAGTTGTTCCATTTACAGATATCAGCATATATAGTTAGCCAGAGTGAGAATTCTACCAATTAACTGCTAGTTTCAAACCTAATGGAGATTCTCAGGACAATTGTTGTAACCGTCTTGTGTATGTAAATGTAAGGTTTTGCCCCTGCCATGTTTCCTAACTATTCTCCTTGCTCTCTCTTCATGTAAAAATGTGTAATTGGTTTTTCTTTTTACATTCTATGGGGATTTAAAGTTTACAATATCAATGATTGTTGGAAAATACTTGTTCCATGTTATGTCTAAGGTGTTTGATTTTCAGAGAGTAATGTTAAACTCAAGCACTTATGTTATAGGATAATAATATCATTTAGCTTCTCTTCTGGATGGTTAACAACTTATACTTGCATAACAAAATATTAGAGAAAAAGAAGGGATTCAAGGATAAGCAATATTTTGGCTCTAGCCCTTCAAGGTCAGTTACCACTGAGGACATAAGAGAACCCGTAATGTAACATCCTGTAACTCAGTGATGTCCCAAATTTTTTCAGTCAAGGAGATTATGGGGCTACAATGGAAAGTGATCAATGATATATAGTATGCCTAAAGAAAGTCACCTAGAGAGGAAATAGTCTCTTAGGCTTTCACCAAAAGCAAACTGGTCAAGCAATGGCCATGACTCATCCAGTTGGCTGACACTGACAAAAGATCTACAATTTCTGTGTTTGGTTTCAGGGCAAATTAAATCCTGAGGGGATCTGACTGAGTTTGTCAAATACAAAAGTTACATTGTTTTTTTACAGGTCTTGCTTTATCTTCGTCTTAACAATCTACCGGAAAATTTGAACCATGAGGTATAAAAAGTAAAATTGTATTAATATACTGACCTATAAAAGGTTCAAGTCAACAACTTCTGACATCGCCAGTTCTGCTGATAACCCACAACTATTATGGATTATTGGACTATATTCGGTTATTTTGATAAAATAATGTACCTACAATATTTGAATTGCAGTGGAACACACATGTCTGACAGAACAAAATAAACAGGGTATAAATGAAGGACTATTCTGTAGTGGAAAAAATATTTAGGACAGATATATAGTTGCATTCTCTTAATTCACTGAGAAGAAAGTTTTGTATTAATAGTGTTTAGACAAGATAGCATGTCTGCATCTTGTCCTCTGAATAACTACTATGAAGACAACAACATGCAATGTATTAATTATTGTAGTTGTCCTGCTAACCTGTTTTGAAACTGTCTCATTGCTATTTCTTTCTCATTAAAATTAATAAACTTAAAAATAAAATTAAGCTGTAAAAAAGCTAATGATAGATGTGGCATCACTACCACTTCCTCTTCTTGAGTATCTGAAACTTTATACTTATTTAACAAACAGCTATTTCCCTCTCCCCTCAGCCACTGTCACTAACTTGACTCTTAATTCTTTTATCTAGTAAAGGGGGTATTTCACTCTGTAACAATGAGAGAACAACTCAGTAGATCAGCGATTGGGTACTGCATGTTTTTTATTTGAAGATGCCTAGGCCTAGATACTAGGACATGATAAATACCATTTGTAAATACAACATACAAAAATTATAGACTTGCTGAGCATTGAGATCTAACCTCATGAAGGAAGACTGCAAGGAGGGGAAATGTGAACTGAGGAAACATATCATTTATATAGAATAACTGAACCAAAAGAGTTGGTGCAGATTTGGACATTTATGAAATTACTCATAACACAACTTGTAAAAGTGCTTATTTTATATTTTTTTGCAATTGATTATATGTTTATTTACATAATCAAATTTGGCAGAATATCCTTATTTTCTACAGATTCTGAGATTGGGTGTGGAGTTTGTTTCTTATGTCTTCTAGAATGCATTGATCAGCATATATTAAATACTTGGAGCCATTGAAACTTGAAACTATACACAAAAATAACTCTGATGTATACAAATAAAGCCAATGAAGAGAATCCCAAATCTTTAGCATTCATTTTAGATATCTCTGAAATAGGTTATGAGCATTCCTTGAGGGTGTTGGTTTTCAAGGTGATAAAATACTGGAATATGGAAAGTGTTCCCTGTCAGTTCCGATGGAAAGCCAATCTCGCTGGCTTAATATAATATAATATAATATAATATAATATAATATAATATAATATAATATATATAATATATATATATATATATATATATCCTATGATAGTGTG